>JAAGNO010017788.1:55967-89579 GCA_033439905.1 Ceryle rudis
GTTGAATAAAACAAATATAATTAAATATAAATGGGTAATATTTAAAATTCAGGTTTGGAACTATTTTAACTGAATAAACTACTTTTAAGGATTCCTATTTTAGATTAAGCTCTCAGTGTGAATCTCTAGTCATCTTTCTCAAACTTCTTCTCTCTTCCGAAGTCCTGTCAATAAACTGAAATGTACCAGCTGTTTATATTGATCTGGACTGAACAGAGATTGCCCTGTTCACCACAGAAGAACTGCAATAGTAACATGTACCACCTACACAATCAATATCATACATTTTTACCCTGAATACTCTGAAGATACCGCAGATGGTTTTATTTAAAGGCAATAAAAAGAAACAAACCTGGGAAACAAGCTGAACAACTGAAACAGTTATTGCTATGCAAGTTATTAGAACGAATGCTCTAGATACACTACACCAACTTGCTTCATGTTTGAATTTAAACTGCACAGCAATGCGTGAAGCAAGCTGTGCAAAATCAGGACTGACCTATTTCCTGGCATAGTAGCTGGCACTGTAAAGTTCTCATTTAGAAGCAGTAGACCTAAGCTTGTAATTAATTACCAGTTGTCACAAATGGAAAAGCTAGGAACGGATGCAAAGTCATCTGCATCTCTTCCACGTGTCTTTGCCTTTTCCAGCACCAGCATAAATTTCAAAATGCCATCATCTACAATATGGATTATACCTCTTCTCTCGTGCCAGTAACTCAGGCTGGATTTTGCTGACAAATGCAAACAACTGTTGCTTAGAAACAGACACAGTCTGAAGATGTCTCAACACCATCACTAGGAAGCTTATCTGGAAAGCAGCCATTGACTCTGTTCTCCAAGCCTTCCATTTCTCACTCAGCACTAGATCTTTCTGGGTCTGGATAAAGGGAAAAGATGCTGAGTTGAGAGCTGAGTCAGAAGGGAGTTCATGGCGTGGCGTTTTACTATACTTTGTTGACATGTTCATTCTCTCAGCAACGCACAGTGAGAAGCCCAAATTCTAGGCACTGGTATACTTACTGGTGATCCCTGAATACCTATTCCAGGTGGCCCCATCTCCCCAGGTGCTCCTTGTACACCGGGTAGTCCTCTTTCTCCCTGAGAAGGGTACAAGGCTTTTAGTTACAATAGGTCTGAAAATGTAAACAAGCATATTAACATTTTTTTGTTGTTGTTAGACAGAAATAATATGTATTTAATACCTTTGGTCCCCGTGGACCTGGGTTTCCAGGAATACCAGTGGGGCCCTAAAAAAAATCCAGGAAAAGAACGAATTATGTTTTGAAATCGAAGAAACGAGCTGAATTTTATTGCCAAAATGACTCAGACTTGATAAATAAACTCTGACAGATTTACACGTCTTCCTTGTTAATACCACTGGCACAAGGAATATTTGTGAGCTTTGCGCTATTTCTAGACTATATTTTAACACACTCACAATACCACTGTAACATATATTTCCATTTTGAAATTTCATCCAAAATATACTTGTTCTGATTTCTTTCATTGCAAAATGAGAATCATTTAACAGTTGTCCCTGCAAGAAATAAATTGCGAAAGCTTATGGACTTACTGGTATACCGGGCAGACTTGGTCCAGGAGGCCCCATGTCACCTTTTGGACCTGGATGTCCAGGTGGTCCCATAGTCCCACCAGGGTCCCCCTGCAAGATAAATCTGAATCACTAATTGGAATGTGAGAATTTTCTCTTATGAAAAACCTCTAAATATTATTGTTATCCTAGAAAGTGCCAGTACATTGAGAAGAAATAGAGTAGAAAAATCCCCCATATTTTCCTTCAAAATATTACAGAAGAGAAGGAGGCACAGACCACACAACCACTAAGAGTAAGTAGCACTCAGTCGGTTTTCCATGCTGGCAGTGCATCTGATCTACACTTCCTTGTCCCCAAGGCTCCTAATACGCAGGTTGTCATCAAACTCTGCCGATTAATTCTGCTTCAGACTGTCTCTTTCCAGCTATCTGTCCCTAGTGCTAAACCCTTGGTTGTCACTGTATTCCTGTTTACACTTTTATTTCTCACTTCAATGCATGCAGTGTCTCTTGCTCCACATCTCTGCAACTCCTCCTGCTTACACAGGCGCATTCGTACCTTTTATTATGTTGTCTTGTCTGTTACATGCTCCTGCATCATTCTCTGTGATTCTTTCTGAGTCCACTACTACCCATTCTCCTGCCCTTTCATCAGCTCACTTCTTCAAACTACTGACGGATATTATTAGTTTCCCTTGTATTGCACAATGTATAAATACCATCATACATCACATAGATCAAAGTATGGCTATGTATTCTGCTTTCTCCCCTTCTCTACATTCAGCATATGTACACATACCATTTTAAACTGTTGTTCATGTAGCTGGATTCTAACTAAGGGATTTCTACACAGCAAAATACAATGCCATAGAGAGATCCCTGCCTTGGCTCACATCTCAGACAGTAAAGCTGCCCCAGTGCTCTGCCAAGATGAATAAGCCTGACTGTGAAGTGGGATTTTATACATTAGTCTGGTTAAGACACTACACCAAGAAGGCTGTTCTGTGGTCAGAACCTGAACTGACATATCTGCACTGCACAGATTTAATGTAACCCAATGCAACCTCCTTGAAATATTAAGCAATGGGGTTGCCAGATTGGCCTGCAGCATCTCTGAGAAGCAGACAGGGGGCTGCTGCTTGTACATTTTAAAATCAATTCATAAAGCAGCCACACAGATGCACTGCAGAATGGTCGAAGGTTACTTCACAGCTGACAGTCTTATATGCTCTAACATAGCAAGCTTAATTAAAAATACTTAAAATATACCTTGTCTCCTTTAACTCCTGGGTTTCCTGGTACTCCAGGATCTCCTGGTAAGCCCTAGAATTAATAAAATCAAAACTGTATATTTTTTATAGGTATTCCCTTAAAGATTATCTAAAATTACAGATGATAATGAGTTTACACTGGATTATTTACTGTGCCTTAGTATTGATCCAAAATGTTAAATATTACAAGCTAATGAATGCGCCTTTAATTAAATATATGAATCAACTGAAATATAATAATCAAGATTATTTTCTGGAACCTATCAGGGCAGAACAGCAGAGACCTACAGATTTATTTCCTCAATTTCAAAATAATTTCAGGTGTTGAAAATCAGTCATTTTTTCAATGAAGGCAGTAGCAGGTAGAAACTGGAGTTTTAAAGAAGTGTCTAATCTTTTTTGCCTATGAAGTGCTGCATGATTTCCTACACTAGTTAATTATTCAAATTTGTATCTTAAAAGCCTTAATGAATTCTTACTCCTGCACATTACTTAATCCTCCAAATTCATTTAAGATGCTTTAGATATTTAATGGATAATCAAATTCCAGCAAAATAAATACATTCCATCTTTCCTTTGGTTTAAATCTCCTCATCTTTCACAGTTTCATTTATACCGTCAGTGTTTTCCCTTGCTGTTTTCATGAAGGATTTGTTATAAATGCAGAGAAATGAAACAGATGAAGATCTAAATAGAAACTATTTAGATAATAGCAAAGGTTAAACTGTGTTCTCTTACTACACTGTAACAAATACAGAAAACTTTTTCCATAACCCTTACTGTTCTGGAATGCTATTTAACCAATTATTATATAAAGCATTTTTTTTTAAGAATATCCCTAATTTCCACAGTAAGTGATAAAATTACCAAAATTGAACAGTAAAACCTTAGTATGATACTTAATTCAGAACAAAGAATGAACTTTCTATGACAAAGACAAGGAAACATGTTTTATTTTTCTTCATGGTGTACAACATAGGTTTGTGAACACTGACATATGAAGGATGACAACATTTTCATGTCAATAGTGAAGGATCAACAGCCCCCTGTTCACTTCCTCTGCTGTATTCTGTCCTTAACACAGACAGATTTGTTCCACCCACTCATCCAAATTAGAAGTGTAAGGAAAAAAAAATGAAGAATATTCTGCTTATACCAATACAAAATCATGGTCAGAGTGTATGGAAGTTTAGACTTACTGATTAGGGATCAAACATAGTGTCCTACCCTATCCCCATTTGATAATGACATAAAGTATATGCAATCTGTCTTCTGTCCTAAGGAGCTGTCTGACTTTTTTATTGTTGTTGGACCAGGATAAGGGATATCTTAGGAAAGAAGCAAGTCTTATCTGCTGTACGATTCTTTGCTGACAAAAGTGAAAGTAAAACAATTTTCAACCTTTCATCATTTTCATCATGCTGCGTAAGATTAATATTTGTTAAACCTTAACATTTCATCTTTAGAAGATAAAACAAAACAATGAGCCTGGAACTAAATACATGTTTCTATACTATATTTTAAGATATGTTTTTATATACTAGAGTTGTGTGTGCAATTATGAGTCTTCAAGATCCTCTATAGCTATCATTTACATATATTGTAGAGATATTATTCATAATGTTTCAAATTCCAGCAGAACAGCAGTTTCAAAAGCAGCGATTATGAACTCAAGTGGTATGATGGTAGCACAAGTCAAAGTGAAATGCAGTATTCTGTTATCTCTCACAGTAAGATTTGGGACGTATATATAAATAGAAGCACAGCAGAAAAGATTTACAAACCATTGTTATAGAAGACAGATAAATTAGACACAATTTTAAAAACGTGTGCCTCAGCTGAGTAGGAAAATAAGGTATAAAGAAATGGTCAATAAGTAACACAGTACAAAATGACTATGTGCAGATTTGAATTCTAGTTTCCTTTCCCTCCCAGGAGCTGAAGATGCTGTATGCCAGCTGTCACACTTCCTTATATCCCTAAGACTTTTAAGATGTCAACAATAAAAACCTGTCAGCTGTGTACCACCCAGAACTATATTTTAATATTAATGAAGTATACGACTACAAATTAAGAGTTCTCTCCCATAAAGTTGTCTCAGAGCGCCTGTGGAAAGGCTCAAGACAAAATGCAGCAATACCAGCTCCTAGAAGCTTCTGTTTGTAGAAATAAAATAAAAACCAAAACCAACCCACAGAGCTAAGATCAAAATCCCAGTCCTTTTCAGGTGAATGGTTTAACCACTAAACTAAAGCCAAGCTCTCCATTGTCCATTTTTCTTGGTCCACTTCTTGGATCTAACCACTCAAACATCCAAAATGGTATTTAGAAAACACTTCATGGTTTATGGAGGAAAAGGGGGAGAAGAAACAGGGAGAGGAGGTAGGTGCCACTTGTTAGGTTACGTGACAACACCACTGTCATGGATCGAAACCTAATTTCAGTTGACATGGGATTAGGCAGGACATAGTTGCCTGCACACCTAAAAAGGTACTGTGCCATAATTTGGAAGGGCGATAGGCTGTCATCTCCTCAGAAGAGGCTTTCTGCTATATGAGGGTGTCAAGGAACAACCCAGAGAACTTTAAAGCTTAGTATAATGGTGCCTAACAGTTTGTGTTTCCTGGAGTATGCAGGCTGGAATGAAGTTTCACCTGTGCTCTTCCTGCTCAAAGGCACAAGGGTTACAGGCAAGCTAGATCTCAGGGGAAGTCCCTACCAGTTTGAGGGATCCTAACTGGCCATCAGACCCATTAGTCTGTTACCCAGTGACATAACAGCTACAGGCACACTAAATCTCCATGAACAAGGCCTCCATCACCTTGAAAAACCCAAACCAGTTGGCAGACCTGAACGTGGGTCACCCCAAAACTTAATAACTACAGGCACATTAAAAAATGCTGAACCTACCCACTGCCTTTGACAATCCCAGCGTATTAGTTTTGCACCTATGGGCATAAAGGTTACAGGCACACTGCATCTCTGGTGAGGTGTTCTGTTCCCCCAGCTCCTAGAGGGCCTCCCTCAACCGGCCAGGACATTGAGGTTCAATAAACCATCTGTATACTGCTTCTGATATCATCTGACACCTGTAGTGGATCTGGATATTGGTTTAAGAACCACTGAGATAAGAGCTTTTATTCTTGATTGTCTCACATTCTCACTCATTCCCCTGTTAGCATTACCTTTATTGGGTCCTGACTTCCCTTTCCAGTAGGGAGATTGTTGTTTGCCTGGGATGGTTGGGCAGCAAGTTGTCTTGGTTTGTATTGTGCAGCTGCTCACAGTTACCAGTCTCATGTGTTAGTGGTTAAGGTCCCTGGCGATTCTTTCCATGCATCTCCCTGATCTCCATGACCCTCCCCTACTTTCAGGCTGGAGGACCTGTCCTCCAGCCAAGATCATAATCTTTCTCGAGAGAACATCTTTTTCATCACAAGAACCCTTCTATTTTGGCACCACTTCCTCTTCTGAGTACCTTCACCCCTTGGTTCCTGCCATCTAAACAGTCTATGTGAAGAAGCACAACAGGTGATCAGCCTCCAAATCCTCGCTCTGTCTCATGTCTCTTTATTAACTGGATAACCCGGGATGTGGCACTTCTGTTTAGTCCAGATGCTATCAAAATTTAAAAGCAGCCCCTACTGTTACATCTAACGAGTAGTAGGCTTCTGTTTGAATTCAACAGTTCAGGATTTTACATTCTCGCATGGATGCACAAAGACACATATATTTTCTGCCACCTGTCAGTGTTCACAAATTAATCTATTTTTCACTTACAGTAAACATATAGTGGCTTTAGGTACTTTATGACTGTTGGTAAGCCTCTGAGTCTCTGCACAATTATACTGGAATCATAAGAATAATCCTTCATTCCACTTTCTGCAGAGGTATTTTAGGAATTTAATCTATTGAACAGCAATTAAAAAAGGAGTTTTCTATGAAAATATTTCCAAGTAATACCTCTAAGGCCGTGTGTTTAAATGCTTGGGGTACTCTTCCTTGCCCTGTTTCCTCATTTTGCTCCACAGAGACTGTCCTTTCCAGCTCATAATGTAACATTACTAAAACTTTCCTAGACATTTTTTTTAATTTTCACCTACTGCTGTGAGATGAGTGATTTTTGTAGAGCTAATTACTTGTGAATCAGACAAATTAGTATTATCATTCTTATTTGTTCAGATGGTAACACAAAGACAATAAGAACATAAGTAAAGAGCAGAACTCTATTCTGAGGCACCCATATTACTGTGTTTTGACACGTGACTGGTATGGTACCACTCACAAGAGGAGCACCTATGATAACTTCTGTGGTACTGTTTCACTGGCTAACTGTTCACACCCCACACGTCTGCAGTTTGGTGAAACTGCACAATACATACAACTTCTCCTGGCAGTCCCCTGGGTCCAGCAGGTCCTGGAGGCCCTTGCAGTCCCTGTGAAATGATATAATAAAGGCTTGAGGTAAAAGACAATACACCTGTTGCAATTTGGTGTAAAGCGTTCTCATATATAAATAATTTCTAACGCTAGATGTTTTAATCTATCTTCTACATGGAGCAGGAAGTACAGAGTTTGCTCTTTCTCTCTTAATCTAACGTTTAGTCCAATCAATCTTTGGGACTGATGTGTACAAAATCCAAAGTAAGTATACAAAGTAAATACAAGAAAATACAAAGGCACTACCTAAAAGGAAAAACAAAACAAAAGGAGTAAATCAAAGTTTCCTCTGTCAAGGGACAGGTCTAGAAGTGATTTTATAACTATGTGGCAGGTGTTCCTTCTCCTTCTGGAACAGATCTCATTAGAAGGACTCCAGAGCACTGAAGGAAAAGGGGATTGAGATGTAGAGATAAATGGATGACTTGGTGCAAGCCCTAATGATCCTTTGGATGTCTGTGAGCCTCTTCTGCAAGGTATACAGTGTGAACGTGACCTAGATTTCCACTACAGTAACAATTATTGCAGTAGCCCCTACCAAAGAAGGACATTAGCCTCCAAAAATCCGTCTAAGGAATTAGAGTGGATAATCATTTTTAGGTACACAGTTTTGTGGACCCACAGCTGCATCTACTGCCCCTGGTACTCTTTTTGATGATCTAAGGAACTTGGGTATGATCATATTCAACATGAACAGTGCTGGGTGAAGGTTACATTTTCACAGTTTCCAACTCTACTTTTATTTGATAAAAATCAAGGCATCGTGGGACATTCTCGAGAAATTTGTGATTCAGTTACTTTCTCCAAAGCAAGGCAGTTGACATTATCTGCAGTCTTGGAGGATTAAACACAGGAACTGCCAAGGCACCGGGAGTGGCTACTCCTTGCCTCGTTCATGGTTAAAGAGAATACACTCATCTACCAATGGATTTGTAATTGTAAAGTAAGTGCTCATATTCTCGAGAGACCAAATAACATCCGAGCGTTGCATAAATATTCCTTGCAGACTGATGCCAAAACCACAAGAATTTTATGAACTAAAAGTAAAATAGCCATGATCCATGCACAAACTTTTGATATAAACTGTTTGCATTCTCTTCCTCTTTAACTAGCTAAGGAGTTGACAGCATTCACAATTCTCTTATGTAACAACATAGAATGAATGTAATGACAGTTAATACCATAAAAATGCTTTTTACTTACCTTTGATCCTGGATTTCCAATAAGACCAGGTGGTCCAGGGTCTCCTGTTTCACCCTAATGATATTGTTTGGAAAAAAAACCCCAAAACAACATAAAAAAATTTTAAAATATTAAAATAAATAAAGAAATAATCCGTATTTACTTTTATGGCTCCCAGTCAGCTATGTACACCAGCAATGTATATATAAAAAAATACCTTGTTTCCTTTTGAACCCTCCATTCCAGTTTCTCCCTGAAAACAGCAGGTATAGCCATAAGAAATGAAAACTTTAACTAAGATCAACTAAAAGATTAATTTGCTACCTTCTAATATCACAAAATAGTTTGCAAACTTAAGAAATATTGAGAAAGCATTAAAGAATTTATGATGCATTGTGCAAACTCAGAAAGGCATTCCTCTCTCAAACTAATTCTGTCTCCAGGTTTTCTTAGTGTTTTAAAGAAAAATTGTTTAGAAACACCACATTTGCTTAATAACTTCTCCAGTCTAAAGTCTGTTCTTCAGTAAATCTCTAGTGATGACACAGTATTCATCTCCAAACCCACACATCATTACAGTATGTCATATTTTGGTGGTTACATTAATCACAAGTAGCTGAGCAACCTTCAGTTGTGTATTAAACAACATAACTTGCTTTTGTCATATATTGTAAGAGAGGACAATAGTTGAGTAAAAATAAGAAACACATGTAAACACTCTCTTACAGAATGAACACTCTGAAAATATCCCTCATAATAGCAAAAAAATTATGCACACATAAAATGGTTATAAGAAAACTGCCTGATGTTAAAGGCCACACTAGAAACTTTATGGACTGTACCAACTACAGAAATGCTGAAGAACAGGACATCTGCTTGTTATTTATAAACTGTGTGAACTTGATGCTTGTATAAGAAGGAGATAATATATATGCTATTCTACGTAATTACTGGATCTAATGAAAGAAAAAACTTACAGCATGGAAACAGTATGAAAATCATATCAAATGTAAATTATTCACATCATCAGTTTAAAACATCGCTATACTTACTGGATCTCCCTTGTCCCCTTTTTCAGAAGGCTCGCCCTATGCAAACACAAGGAAGAAGTAAATGTAGATTTATTTCCAATGGTAATAGTATATATGTCAGGTTTTGGTGAAGAATCCTTGAAAATTATTTATTTATGAATTTATTTTTTTTAAAACCTACATATAAGGTAAGTATATGGACTACAAAAGTTTACTTGAGGGATGATGTTGATTTAATGACAAGACCATGACGTGCGATGCTTTCAAGTGGGAGCACAAGGGAGGGTCAGGAACATGAACTAAAAAGAGTGATGATACCTACAAATCTGACAAATTCTGTAACACAAGTGCTTTATAACACAAAAAATCATGAATCTGTCATATCAAGAAGAGTAAAAAAAGTTTCTGCCTGCATGAAAACTGTTTATACACAAGGATATGACCAGAGAAACCAACTGCAAGGTGAAGAGCTGAATACCAAAATGGCTGTTATTTGCTGGATGAAGAACTGAGTACATCACATGTACCTAGAAAAACAAAATATGCATCTACTTCCCAGTTACATCCCTCCTGAACCTTTATGGAAAACCGAAGCTTAAATTAGAAGGTATTAAGTTAAGGAGTTCATTTATAAATTTTAATAATTTACATTCCTGGTTTTTTCATACAGATATTGATAATCACATTTGTAACCTGTAAAAATATGAATGGTGGCTAATTTGTGAGGCAATCACTAGTCATAAACTTATATAAACATAATTTTAAAATGGCATTCAGTAAAAGACTGAATGTGTTTAAAGTATAAGGACTTTGTGAGCAGTTGGAAATTTACTTGCATATGTAAATATGCTCTCAAGGAGGGGCTTGAGAAAATTAAGGATATTCAGAGACTGACACCTTTTCCGATGCCCAAATATATTTTCTTGATCCTGGGTATATTTTCCATGATATGATTCATAATCTGTACATTCAGCCACCTTCTAGTATCACACATAAGCACAGAAGTAAGGAATTAATTTACCTTTTCTCCTTTTGTGCCGGTCATTCCCAATTCTCCTTTTTGACCCTTTTAACAAAATAAATTATATTTAAAAAATTTTCTATTATAACAAATGCTAATAAACACCTCCTTCAACTGTACTTTGTTCTGTGTAAGTCACAAAAATCTTAGCTTTTACTGCAATGGAAATCTGAGTTTTAAACATCTGCAAATTAATTTAAGAGACTGTTCTCTGTAGCAGGCTGCTCAATAAAAACCCTCAATCCTTTGACATACCCAGAGCACTTGTCTCATCAACATCCAAGTGTTAATGATTCATTCCACTGCTTCAACGGGACCTATGCCTATAAACAATATACTGTCACATGGTGTGGATACAGAATTTGACCTCCACGTAATTTTTAAATGCTGAGTGTAAGTGTTTTTGGTATAGAAAGTCCAACTATTAAAAAGAAACTGCTTTAATGTCATTAAAAAGAAACTGCTTTAAATATTCATGCTGTACTAGTAAAAATATTTTCTGAATTTCAACTTTTTTAGAGGCTTTTCCCCCAACCATCAGGACAGCTCATTTGACTTCTCCTCAGACAGTGTTATGGAAACCACACATAATTCTACCTGCATTTTCCCTTTCTGGTTATCATATATTAGAGGAGAAATGCTCACGTGCTGTACCTGCAGGATAGCACGATGAGTTAGATATTAAACTGCAGAGATCAAAGAGCCAGTCATATCTAAAACCTATTCCTTCAAAGATCATTGTGATAAATCTAATAAAAGATACTGTGATAAGGGTGGCAGAGGTAGATTAGACAGACATTTCACCAAATTAATCCAAAATGCTTACAATGTCTCCCTTCTGGCCTTTGGGTCCAGGGGTCCCAAGTAATCCTAATAGTCTTGTATCACTCTGGGAAGAAATATCACCACAACGATCAGAGAACAGAACATGCCATCATTTATTTACGGTAACCATTTATTTAGCATAACAATTCCATATAATTCACCAGTATGTAAATTGAGAAGTCTGAATTTACTACTAGGAAGGGATGCTAAATGCTTGTGCAGTACATCGAAGTGATGTATTGCAGCAACACATCCTTAGTCATGAGTTCATACCCCTGTCAGAGCGGTAGCAGATGAACAAAAGCATGAAAGGGAAATGTGTATGTAGTATATTGCTATGCAAATCTGTGGTGTGTTTTTTTTTCTGAACTCATATTTCATTATTACAGAACATTTTTCAAGTGTGTTAGGAAAAAAAACAATAAAAATCACTTCTTTCTTATGACAAAACCTCAGAAGTTAAAAGCTTGTGCAGCATGAAATGTAAAATAGAACTCATTTAAGTCTAGTACAGTAGTGAGACAGAAGGAGAGGGAATGAATATGATGAGCAGGTTCCTCACACTGCTCCTCAAAGGAAACAGACAGATTTAAGGACCACGGGTTCAGGTTGCACACTTGCTCAGTTATTACTGCACTGCATCTGTACAAGGCAGACACAAAAAAAAAAAAAAACAAAGCAAAGAGTTTTCTCTTCACAAAGTCAGGCTCAGACTACCTAAGGGGAATGTGTTTTCTTTTAATGACAATGGAAAAAAAAGCAACAAAACCAATGACCCTGAAAAATGAACTTGAGTCTGGACCCGAGGAGTCTGAGTGCTAGAACATCTGCCACTGGGATGAATGGGAACCCTGAGCATGCCAACTCCTCTTGCCATGTTCCAGTTTCTGTACCTCTAAAATAGGAAAACATCATGATGAATGAGCGCCGTTTACACTCTGTTAATATTTTCCAAAGTTAATAACTTTCATATAATAATAATTCATAATTATTTTAGAAATGTTAAGGTCCTGAAGTATTTTCTTCAATGTTTAGAGTTCGTAACACTGTTACTAACCTAATTATCACTATCAGCTCTAGAGCAAGAGGCAGATACCTGAAGAAGGGAACCTGTGTAGTGCTGAGTAGTTGACTACCGCTTGACTAAGAACAATCTAGGTGTCTGTTGTTAAGAGTATATTACAAGTTATGATTTGAGTTGTGCATTTGTTTGTATACATGGAGGCATAAAAAGGACCAAATAGTTACTTCTATGCTTTTTGCACATTTGTAGGACATTTGCTTTTTTACAACAAAATAGAAGTAAAATACATCAAAGAAAAAAAGTCTTAGAGAAGCAATAATGAATTATTCAAGAATAATCTATAATTCTTAAAAAATCTAATGATTTTTAAATATTTCCTGAGCAGACTGTGATGTAGTTTCAATCACTTTGTGTTATGTTTTCATTTATATTTTTATGTGTTGGAGAACATTTTAGATTAAACTCTGTATGCCCTTTCCAAAAGATGTTTAGAAGTATATTTGACTGAAGTGACCTTATAACTATGTATGGAAAACTAGCAGGTAAAAAAGATGACAAGCAAAGATCTTGAAAGCCCAGACAAAGGATGATAACTGAGGCCTGAGAGCATATAAACACAAATCACAAGGCATCATTTACAAATCACTGAAGGAATGTAACCTACAGTGCAGGGCAGAACCAGTTTCTTGGCATAATGAAGAGACCAAAATGCATGTATTGAGTAGATGCAGAGTGTCTCATTTACGCTGAAAGCACAAAACACATAACAAGAAGGAATATAAAAATAGTCCACGGCTTGCAAGAACAAGCATAAAGGAAGAACAACAAGGGAAGAAATCCTTGAGCGCGTCTCCCATCTCACTGAGGATCAATGCTACTACTTATCCTCAGCAGGTTCCCCTCACCTTCATTAAAGAAAGACTGCTGATCTTGGTTTGCCATTCAGCACAATTTGCTGCTGCAATCAGCAATTGTATTTATAGTGCTCTCTTTCAGTGTATACATGGATCAAGTAAATTCTGCTTTTATAGACTTGTACTCCAGCCTCCTTACACGATACTGTGCTTGACACTGAGCCAGAAAAAGCTTGGTTGCAACAAATTGTTTAAAACCATTGTGCAATTAAAACTACTTATTGATACCATACAGAAATCAGAAGAATCTCAAATAGTCTGTTAAGATACACAGAAATTATAGAAAAAAAAGACTTTATTAATTATGATGGGTTTTAAGATCTCCCTCACAAATGCCCCACATTTCTTGGTAGTAGTTTTTCATAATTCCTAGAAACACCAATGCAAAGAAGCCATAATAATCTCCTCAGGAAAGAACAAACAAACAAAAAGCAACAACAACAAAAAAAACCCCACCCAACCAAAACTCAATAAATCTACAGCAACAAAACTTTGGTCACAACTTTAACACTTTAGAAAAACAGACTTGAAGAAGATCTCGTGAGATCTTTGAGAACATGATTAAAATGTTGGACAATGACAACACCATTTCCTGTGGTGTAAGGAATTTAAAAAACTTCAGGATATTACTAAAATATCATCTCACAAATGCAAATAACTGAGGTGCATTGCAAATTATACTCTGGAATATAAAACATTGCTTGGTACCTCCAAGGTACAGTGAACAAAATCAGCATTCATCATACTACATAATAGTGTGGGGGGAAAAAAGGGAGAGTTACTGGTGCATAAATCTGCCTAAATGAATAATCAATGGCAAAGCAGACAAGCTGTCCTTGTTTTTGGTGACCTCTTTGATGTCTTTGTCTTGTCTTTGATGTGAATATCCCATTCCCATCATAAAATGTATAGAAACTAATATGTTCACTGTAGCAGTTGGAGAATTAAGTTGACTAGGAAGACCTTACCACATAGTTACAGAAAGTTTGCATAGAACTGCTACTTGAATCAGAACACCATCTCCTCTCTCAGCTGAAACCAAGCAGCATTTCCTTGTTGAACAGTTAATTGTTCATGACAGAGTCATTAAAATCTTCAAGCTAGACAGCTGAAGGAAGAATAAAGTTGGTAAGCTCTACAGAATTTAAAAGATGATTAATTTACAGACACAGGGCAGCTGGTCTACATTTTTTCCAGATGATTGTTAATTAGGAAATGTAAAACATCTTAGGAATTCTTAGAGTCTTACAATGATAAGAAAACAATTTTTGCAAACAGATGCTTGCCAGTTCCTGAAGATCACCACTACTTGTATTTCCTCTTGCAGAATTAACCTTAAAGAGACTATCAGGGTATAAGAGATTAATAGTGCAGAGGTGGGGAATGAGTTAAAATAAACATGGTATTGATAGAAGAAACAGGGCTGGTAGAAGTGAAAGCTGTCTTTGGTAGGAAAAATAAACTGGTAAGGAAAAAAAAAAAAATACACAAAAAGGCAAATATACAGAAAACTTCCAACACAGACATATGTAATGGCAGACCAAAACCAGAAACTGTCTCCAGGTATGAAAATGTCCCTGTCCAGGACAGTATGTAAAACTATGCTTAACTTCTAATGCATGTTCTAAGGTGAAACACTGATCTGGAATGGATTTAATATCAGAAATATCAGAGAAATCACTTCAGTATAAAAGCAACTGGAAAGTTATGTTTGACATGAATTTCGCTCCAGATTCCCTATTCAAAAAAAGATTTTAGTACTCATCTGGGTATGTTATAGAAGAAAAATATCCTGAATTCACCTGCTCTTTACAGTTACACACTTTAAAAGAAATTGATGTCTTCCAGGTTTGAAATGCATTACGTAAGGTGTGAAAACCCTTATGTAACCTTTGTATTAAGAAGATATTCCCGTGATAGTGCTTCATCAGTCTTTGAATAAAATACTATTTTCTAATCAGAAAAGTTATAGACTCACTTTGGCATCAATTCAGAAAACTTTTGTAACATTTGAGTTACAATTCCTTACAATGGCAGACATTATCACTGCTTAAATGATTTGCAAAAGCTGGGTAAGAATTTAAAAGCTTGTCGCATGGAACACAGTTCTATGCAATTTTAACTTTTTTTTTTTTCTATGAAGTGATGGTAGCTGCAGGAGGTTCTATAATGAAGACAGTACCTTTTCCTTTAATCTATAATACAAATATCAGGATAATCCTCATTGATTGCTAGGAGATCTTTTAAAATTATGCCTACTTGCCTTTCTATTCTACTTTTGTAATCATGACAGAGTAGGTCAAGAAAGAAGAAATGTCAAGCACAGTTTAGAGCAATTAGGTTTATAAATGGGGAACTGGTACTTTACACTAACAACTAGGTGGTCCACCCACCTTGCCACCAGGCAAAAATAAGTGAGTAGAAGATGGATGTGAGGTAAGACACTTGGCAGCAGGATAGATGACACAGTGGGTATGTGACTGGAGTGTGGACTGTGCTTGTAAAGGGATGCCGAACGGGGGCAGGGAAGGAGGTACCCTTTGGATTAATTTGAAATGTGGTTTGCAGGGATCGAAACTGTGGTCGTTTCTACCTTAGTTATACTTCCTAGTCATAAACACACACACACAGACACTACATCAAATCTTCATACCTCATTATAATGCTTGTTCAATGAATCCAGAACTCCTTTCAGTCCAGAAGGTCCCTATATGGAAAAACATGCATCATTTAATTTAACTAACGTTATGTTTACCTATGCGCATTCAAAAACCAGTGATCATGTAAAAGGGTTCAGGCTTTTATTTGATTATACAGCAAATGATTTTCTTTAAGATCATTATATCTTTTTTTCAGGCAGAGACAAGATACAGTTTCTAAATCCCTGAGTTTTGAAAACTTGCAAATTCTTTTGGAGTGAATTGCTCTATCAGAGAAGACAAAGATGTCATCCCTATCAACTTTAATGTAAGGTATGAGCGGCATCTTTATTCTGCAGCATTTTAAAACTCTTTCCACTAACTCAAAGCAAAATTTTTGATGTAGAAGCAGCTCCTAGTGTGAGTAAAGAGACAAATTTTTAACTGACAGAAAGTGAAGTTGAGGAGTGCCAGAATTCTCCAAAAGACTAACTTCCTAGCTTTATTAGCATTGCAAGTTTATACTTAAACACACATCTTTCATCAAGAATTTCAACAACAGAGAAGGAACTTCCTACACAAATGCAGGCGTAGACATTTTTAGACATAATCTGCCATAAACCAGGCCCTTAACAAGATTTTTAAGTGTTGTGAATCAGGGCAGAAACCAGGTAGTTCAGTCAGTATTTTATGGCCTAAAACTCAGTTAAATTTACAAATTAGCATAGTTCTCCCTTTGAATTGAAATTTTCACAGCACATAATACGAACTACAGCCACTCATGATGGCTATAAGAAACACTTGACTACATTTATAAGATTAAAACATACTCAGGTCACAGTCTGAACGACCTGCATTCAACAGAGACAGGGCACAAAGGCAACTCTCCTCCTCTGGGGCGGGGTTTATAGTTACAGACAATTTACCCTCTGCAGGTTTCCTGTTAGAGAGGAAAATGCAGCTGGCATACATGCACTTTGAAACTGCTTTAGGGATCTGAATTCTATTCAGCTTTGAAAACGGTTGTTCCATAAAAGATAAATAAAAAATGGAGGTCGGTTATCCATCAGAGGTGTTATGTCAGAGAACAGTCAGAGCTTTTATAACACATTTTAATTTTGTATATGGTCTTTGTTAATTATTTTATGAGCACTGTAATTACACATACCTCACATGATATAATTATACTGGTGTTATGCGTCATAACAAGGAAACAGCTTTCTACGCTTTCAGAATAAGAATCTATTGAAAATTTCACACATTTTCATGCTAAAGGACCTGTAAAACTATTACAGGAAGTCAAGGATCAAAATCACTTCTTACTCAAGGTACAACTGGTCAACATGAAAATACTATTGTTTTCAACTGGTTAACATTTTCATAAACAGAACTTCTGTCACATTTGTAGCACTGCAGCAGCAAGTCTTCAAAGTATTCCTAGAAAAAATGCAAAACCACCTATCCACTGATTTCACCTAGAGATCCAAGGAAAATACTGAAATGCCATGCATTCAGGGTCAATATAAGCTAAAGAACCAGTTACTATGCTTATTTAAGGAGGACCTGAACTGTTCACCACTTCAGAGTTTTTGCTGTATAGACCATCAGGCAATGCAGGGAAAAAGATGATGAGAGGAAGAGCAATGATTTTGTCAGGGGTGGCATTCCTCATATCTGGTAATTTCACATGCACAGAAGATGCTAATGTCCTCTGGTATCTTTTGGTTCTTATGTAATCACATTTTGAAGTGTTCCAACACAGCATTTAAATGAGGTAGGTCATGATTTGCATTCTGACAGCAAAGCCTTCTCTGGCAAGATGCATCTGCTCTGTAGGAGGGCACAAAATGGCAAAACCACAGTTTTCCCACGTGCAGAAGACCATTCTGTGAAACTCTTGATGGCTTTTCTTACCTGTAAAGGTACTTCCCTTGAGGTACTTAACTTCAAAAAGATGAGAAACAGAACCGTGATTTTGATTAACCAGACTAGTTCCTTGGGGAAAAAAAAAATTCAATCTGAAGGAAACTAGCTAATAAAAGAGACAAAGTTTCCATGGAGTCCGAACATATTAAAAACTAGGAAGATGGTAAAGCCAAACTGAAGTCCAATAATCAAAAGTTACTAAAACTGAAGGAGAAATCAGTAAGATCTGGCAGTATTGCAGAATACCAAAAGAAAACAGGTATGTTCTGAGACATCATAACTAAATTATAAAATATGATGCTATGTATTTTACTGTGATTACATTGTTACAGAGAGATAGTGATACTTCCATATTAGAAAACATTAGGAATATTTGGAAGCCACATGTAACATCTTAAGTTCCTCACTTCTTCTTTGTCCCCTGACATCAAAAGAGATACAAGGCCATAAAATTTTCAATTCACTTGATTTTGAAAGTGAATTGTCATGTCAAATTTACATTGAAAAATAAGATAAATATAGTAATGATGTTTTGACTGTGATGCTCATTCAACTCTGATTTATGAAGTTAATTTTTACATTGATATCCATATTAAAAATGGCAGTCTAGAGTTGGGACTGAACTGTGATGACACTGCCTATTTTCTAGATGTCTCAACATCAACACTGTAATCCTGCAGTGTTGAATCCTTGAATCCAGAATCCTTCCAAGATTCTGTAATCCTGCAAGCGGTCAAAAAAAAAAAAGAATTTATTCTCCCTTCTCATATGCCACCATGCTGTCTCTCCACTAACAAAACAGCTGCAACCACACAACCTAGGAACAATTGAAAGCTGCACCTGCCACCAACCCGAACCATTTGGAAATTATTTGTACATCAAGTAAATGATTTCTGACAAAATGGAAAGTCTTTGTACACGTCGGGGGTTTGAAAAACAGTCATAACCTCAAAAAAACCCCAGAACTGTCTCGTGACTAAGGCAACCAAGGGGAACTTAAGGCATTTTTGTTGCGTCCTTGACTATCCCACAGCCTTTGTATTACCAAAAGTTAATCACTTCTCTGGTTTTAGTACCTCCATTTTTGAAAATTGACATAAATTTAATAAATTTATCTTTCCATCATCCTTTCTAAAGTAAAATTAATAAAATAAGCGTACAACAACAGAAAACATTTTTATTTAAGGGTGTTTTCCTAAACTCTAGTATCTTTCTTCCACAGTTTCTCTCCACTGATACAGATGCATAATCCACTCAAGTCTCTACAGAAACACACACACACAAGAAAAAAAAAGAACTACTAGCATTGGTTTGCTAGTGGAAAGGCAATGAAATCAGCAGGAGTTGAAGTATTATTGCACAGGCAATTTCTAGTTTTTGAATGAGAATTGTGCACATCTGCCACTTTGAAGCTCACTTGAGTGGAGTTTCCTTTTTCTGTTTCAATATCAAGTCTTGTAATTGAGAGAAGTGAAGCACACAGAGAGTACAGTTGTATGAATAAGAAAAGAACTGAAAATGTGTCCTGATTGTTTTCCAAAATTACAAACAGGTTTCAGATGTTATTTCTATAGACAAGGCAGGAATAGAAACAGGGGTGCTTAAAAGGAAATAGCTCCAAACTGTGAAATTACTGGGGTTTACAATATATTTTTCTCCCTTAACTTTTATAGTTCATCTGCATTTCTGTAAAGATGAGACTGCTGAAAAAGTCTACCCAATCTCACAGTCCATGCAGTAAAGTGTGTAACAAGTAAATTGCACTGGTTGTATCTCAAGAACAGGCCACTTCAGGGAACACAACACTGCAAGTGACTCAGTGTAATCACTTTATCCATCTATTTATGATCTGTGCCTGCCCATTAAATTAAAATACTGGTTTTCTGATTACTATAACATAAAAAAATCATGAAATTCATTGGTGCAATGTGCAATACTGTATAACTATTACAAGAGCAAATGGAAGGAGTGAAGGCATGACATCTGCCACAATAGAATACATTAAATAAAATACATTTTCATATGGATTTTTAAAACTTCAATACATAGAAACAAGCATATGACCAACCCTTGCCAGCCATTCCTGTCCTACCATGTAAGCATTTCCAATATTCTGAAAAGCAGTTGAAAGACTAAGAATACCAGAAATGCTACTGACAGTTTTTACTTATCATTGCTTTAATTTTCAGTTTATTGTAATTAACTGATAACATTCATTCACTTTCAAAATATTGGTAGAGGAACGACATTTCCTGAAGCAGAGGAAATGAGATTTCCAAGGCAAACTGCTGGCTACTTAAGATAACTAGTTTGGTGGCACTGACATACATATGGAATAACAAAAGACCAAAAGTGTAGGGAATCAAATTGAGAAATTCAAGTAGCCTGTGAACTTTTCTACTGCCTCACATGCAACAGAAACAAAAATGAGATCTTATTTTAATTTGAGACTTTAAGGAGTAGCACAAAGTTAATCTTCCCAGCAGGAACAGTTGTGAAGACAAAAGATATGAAGATCAGTCCCTTGCAAAGGTAAATGATGAATTGAATGATGAGCTTAAAGGGCTATAGCAACTGTGAAATAAATCTGTTCTGGTTGCAAATGACATTAGACATGTTAGTAGGAAACAGCAGGTTTAAGAGGATTAATAATCATGATTGCAGTTTACTAACCAAGTTTCTTTCCTGCCTCTGACACAGGCAGCTTTTTTTGGACAAGATGGTACTTGGACCAAATTAGGTAGTCCTCATGTTTCCTACCTTTAAAAACCAGTGCTGATAGCATTCCTGACAAACAACAACACTGGGCAGAAGTCATATTTGAACGCACATGCAGCTATACTGGTGGAAGTCTGTAGCACAACTCTAGCTTGGCACTCTATTTATTTTAAAGACAGACTGATATCCCACTAAAATAGGAACTATTGAGAAATGGAATTTCTCCAGACATAACAGTTCCAGTAGAGACAAAGAAAACTGGGACGGGAAACCAAAAAGTTAAACCTCAATGGGGAAACCAGTAAAACTCTTTTTTTCTGTCCTCTAGCTTACGTACACAGATAGAAATACATGGCAGCTGATTCTTGTAAAAGTAAAAATGAGAACAACAATCAAAAAGCAAAACCCAACCTCAAAACCTTCCACGACTGACCACAATATGTCAAACACTGCCAGACATCATGAAGCTATTTTCTAAGCAGGGCAAATAGAAGAATAAATGATCTCCTCTTAACATCACTCTACACAGAAAAGCATTTTGTCAAAATGAAGACTGAAGAACTGGGTCTCTACATCCTTAGTCCAACAGCATGTAAAAATTAAGTTCATAAACCTTCTAAACATTTCCTTTTAAGTACTGAAAAAAAACCCCGTGAGGCGAACTAGATGGCCAATGCATTATACATATGCAAAATAAGCTATGGTCTGCCCTTCTGCGTTGCCAAGTGCTGTAGCTACAACAGTAGAAATCTATCAGTTCAGTTCTGCAGTCAGATCAAAATGCTGTACTACTGTATTTCTTTTTGTTTCATGAAATCGGCATTTCAATTTCAGTGAGAAACCACGCTGAGCAGGACAACAGCATGTGAAAGAGGCATTATCTCTTTCAGAAGGCTTTAGAAGAATTGCAAGCAAGAAAATGTATGAAATACATTTGAAGGCTACAGATTTTTGATTTCACAATCATAATTTTCAGAATGCTTCTGAGAGTGAAATGAATAGTGTATTTAACAGCAGCTTTAACCTGCTCTCTAGGCTCTTTAAAAGGGGGGAAGGGATCAAAAGGCACTAGAGGGAGCTGCTGTTCTACTTAACTCGTTTGAATTCCATGTTTTCAGCATAAATTGTTACCTGCTGGAGTGAGACAAGCAGGAGGCACACATCTCAGCTCTCCAGTATTGAAATAACAGAAAAGTACTCAAAATCAACATCAGACAGCAAGGATGCAAACCATGAATTCTGAATCAGAAGGGAATAACACAACACTTTAAAGTCTATAATATTTAATAAACTTAAAAAAAAAATACTCAAAGGAGGATCATCATCTGGGTAGGCTTAGAGAAATATTTTTTATAACTTGCCAATAAAAATCCTTATTGACTCCTTGTCTTTTGTGGGCACTGGATTTGCTCCAAAGGGAAAAAAAATGACATAAAAGAAAGGATAAGGGATGAATAACACAAAAGAAAGGATACCTGGAAGAAGTTGCATAGAGAGTGCCACTTTAACTGATTAGTTTCATCAAAGTCACTACTAACATAAATTTTACTGAAAAAAAGTCCCCAGAAATTGGTTTAGAGGGGGAAAAAAAAAAAAAAAAAAGGTGCTGCCATGCAACAAGCAGGTAAAAAATTATTATTTTAATTAATCAAAATGCAGACCTCTTAGTAGTGTCTAACTAAAGCCCTTCTGACTATTCAGAATGTGGTCTCAGAATCCCTTAGCACACACTTTTTTTAGGTCTGCCCTTTATATCAAAGCCCCTGAGTATTGTATCCAGTTCACCAAGTTCTTCCTCAAGGAGACAGAAATTTCCTTCTCACAGTTTGTTTTCCTTTTTTTTCATTACTGAACAGCTGGTTGTTTTAATATCTAAATTAAGTACTTAATGTCATGGCATCAACTGATAAATGAATTAGATAAATTTATAAATTTGAAACACACAGTGTGTACTGTAGCTACCCTAACAATTAATGACTGAATCTCCTTTTCCTCAAATAGAAACTTCATACTCTTCCAAAATATCAGCCAAACACCAAACTTACTTTTACTGTAGAGTCTAATTTTTTACAGGTTCTGTCAATCTGTTAAGCATTTTGTATCCTGTATATGCCAAACTTATGACAGCAACCACCCTGTTGCACTTTGGAAAGGCCAAAGTAAAGGTCAACAATATATCCATGTGCATGAGGAAGCTGCTACTACTATTAGAAGAGAAGGGGCAACCGGAAGCACATTACAGCAAAATTTAATATGACTTGAGCCTAGAGAAAGGGAGGAGGAACTGCAGAGAATGTAGCACTTTAAACATGGGGATACTGTCAGTGCACATTAGCAGGCATTACTGCTTTTAGAGTATGCTTTTTCTGTGCATTATATTCCCAGTCTCAGAAGATGACCCCAAAAGGCTGGTAAGTAGGAGTAAGGAGTAAGTAAGTAAGTAAGGAGCACATCAGGACAGTTATAGCAGAAACAAATTCTTTTAACCAATATTTAGGCCATGACTGTGCTTGAGGAATGCTTTTCTGATATGTAGTGCTAGACTACAGTACCCATACAGTGCTCCCTTGTATGGATGCTGCCATGCTGACAAAATTGAGCTTTCTGTTTGCTGTAAGAAAATCTGAAATTTGTGTCTCTCTTATCAAAGTGCAATTTAGCTTCCACTCAAGATTTCTGCTATGTCTGTCAAGGATCATACATCTTCACAAGCCTGACCTGCCAGCAAATCTATGATGGCAGAAATCTATAATGGAGAAACAGCTTTTCACTGGTTCACAAAAAGCTAAGTAGATTACGTCTAACACTGACCTCTGCTAGGGTTTGCTTTTTTTTTTTTTTTTTTCTTTTTTCTTTTAAAGGTCATTTTCACCATTTGTGTTATGAAAGATTCTGCATCACTCCTTTCCTCTGTTTGGACTCCCACAGTCTGCAGTACTGCTGCAGCGTTAGGAAGCCTAAACTGTACAAAAGACTCAAATCTAATTTGGCTTCAGTGTGACTATATGCAGGGGAGAAGAAGAGGTTTTTAACTAGTTTTATGCAGGACAAATGAACTCCATCATCAACTCCTCTTTCTGAACACATCTTGCAAGGAAAAAGGGAGAAAAGTTTTATAAAATGAATGCAGTTTTGCTTTTAGATAAGTGTAAATGACATTTATTCCCTTTTAGTCACTGTATTTTATGCAGTAGTGCATTATTCTCTTCTCCACAGAAAAGATGAGTTTTCTCTTGCAGTGAGGTTGAAGCAATATGGATCAAATGTTCTGACATATAAACTACTGGCCTTTACCTATTTCAGGTAAACAGAAAATGGAATTATGAAATCATTGTTTCATATTAAGAATGTAAACCAGTGGAAGTTTGCTTAACCCACAAACAATGGATGTTTTGTGTATGGGTACAATGGCATTTTTTTCAATACAACATAGAGGGAATTTTACAAATATGACCAAGTCTTCCCCTACCAAAAGAAGTCTGTGTTCATTCTAGACTAATATACATCCATGCCTGACTTTAAATTCTAAATCATGTATCACTTAAAAAACCATACAATTAAAATCCTAAACCTCTTAGATCTGAGTCAAACATTTTAGTTCTTTATATTACAAATCCTTTCATAGAGTCATGTATTTCTTAATCTTTTTAATTCTTTTGTAAACTCATTTGAACTACAGCTGAGTGCTCATTCCAGTACTGGGTATAATCCTCCCCACCATTCAGACAGTTGGCACACGCTTCACACAGTCCTTCATCTTTCAAATTACCCCTCTGAGACAGAAATTATCCCATCTTCCACAGAGCATCACGCATTTTGAAAAGTGAATGAATGCACAGTATTCACATTTAGAATACATGGCCAGTCTTGTCTTTGAAATGCCAGACAATTTCTGCTTCTTCTGACAAAGTTTGCATCTTGTTTTTTTCTCCCTGTGCAGCTCCTCATCTATTTTTGCTGTATCAAAAGGCTACCAATAGTAGCCGTTTGATACAGCAGAGTAAACACAGATCAATGTTATCAACTATAATTATGGTTGGGTAACCTGCTATAAAAATGGTAACAAAGTCCTAGGATACAGTGAAAATTTCCCATTCCCTTCGTTAGTTACTCACAGGAGGTCCTGGTGGTCCTGGTTTTCCTGGGAGGCCTGGTTTGCCTCTTCTTCCCTAGAAACAAAAAAGAACAACAGACATTACTAAATGCTGCAGCTAGTGACTGATTTGAAATAAGGATTTTGTTTAAGAAAAGACTTACCCTTTGCTTATTAGCAAAACATTCAGAAACTATCCAAAATGAATACTCTGTATCAGTCACTGCAATCCTATCGAATTTGAGTACACTTAGGACTGGGTTTAATTATTAAGACAAATTATATTTGCATCACTAACATTTACTGTCACATTTAAAAGCTATGTCTCAAATATGAGTGCACATTGATAGGGCTATAAACAGAGCATCTTGATGAGGTGTAAAGAAATTACATTTTACCTGAATATACCAGACCTTGGGATGTTAAACTGTGTTGCACTAGTCACCCTGACTTGCACAGTAAATACGTATGTGCAGTATAACCCAATTAACAAACACCTACACCCATTTTCTCCACGATGTGATAACAAGCAAAAAAGTCAGAGATTTATTTGCAAAACCAATTCACCTTCCTTGTGCAATTTCTACAGTCTGTGTATGCAATGCATATGGAAAATCATTTGCCTTAAAACTTAAGGTCCATAAAAGTCTACTTAACAGGAGACTTTCCACTCTGATTCTAAAAAACATGCACATATAAGGATTACAGTACAGAGTACTAAAGTATTTTATATAAATACATACATTTATTTCTATATTATATATATTTATTTATTTTGCAATTTTCACATAAGCTTTTATTTTTAAGAATAGCAACATAAAAAATGGAAGTAATTTATAGTAATTTACATCTTTATTGTCAAGCTGAAATTGCACATTTTTTAGAAACAATTCATAACTAGGTGCAATGGTAAAAGTAGTAATAATAATAAAAAAGTAGTATATCCATTAAGACTAAATTTTTCCCCTACATATAGTAAACGTAAATTAACAAAAAGCATTGGGGGGATGTCCTGGTGAAAACAGGAGTTAAAAACCAAAAATCCTTGCTGACAGCTTATAATTAACATGGATGTATTTCTGTAATCTTTGGTCTCTGCTTCTAAGTCCGCTTCTGTGTTTTATTAAATCACAATCTCACACAAACTGCAGCAGTAATCTAAGGAACAGAAAGTGAAATTTCAGCTTTGCTCTCTACAGTTGAGAACCCCGAGATGTAGGAAACCACTCTCACGCTTTGCCTTTCATTAATCTTGATCTGTGCTGAGGGAAACAAGATGATAACAGTACGGGTGGAAAATCTTTTGTCTTCAGACCCTGGAGCTCACCAGGGTAACCTACTGCCTAGATGCCAGGGACGCTCCGGAGAAGCAGGAGGCAGGGGATTTGGAGCCCTTCAAGTTGAAGAAAGAACTAAACAAGGGTTGCGTGGATGATTTTCACCCACTGTGCTGTGTCTCGTAACGTAAAATGGCCACCACAGTTTTAGAAGGTCCTCAGTCAGTCAGTGTGTTTTAACGGCAGCATGAAAAATACCCACACCTCAGCATATTTGGAGTGCCAAATTCCTGGTCGTAACTAGCTGAGACATATGTTAGATGCTGAGCTGTTTAATCCCACCAGTACTTGCATATGCAGGGCTGTAACTGGTGCAGCTCAGGGTAAATTTTCAGAATGAAAATACGGTGCTAGATGCCAATATTGGGCTCAAGGCTATACTGTCCCTTACCACCCACTCCCAGCGTGTCCTCACCTGTGTTGGTAACACTGTCAACACAGCCCTGTGATGAGTCAGAGCTAGGAACTCATCTGGGCTAAGGATGGTCCAGAAAAAAAACAAAGTTGTTTTTGATTTTGATCAGTTCATTGATGCAGTTCACTGGGCAGCAGAATAGCTTGCCCAGCCTGGCAGAAGAAAGTCACACATGCATAAGCAAAGGGGGCTGTGCTAGTGAGATCTAGACTTTTGAACTGATCTCTACTTCAGACACGTGGATGGAAACAAGTGTTTCCTGACTCTCTTGAAAAACGGTAGACTTTTCTTAGGACATATGAAAAACAGACTAAGAGCTAATGATGTAATGAATAAATGAAGGTAAACTGCTTCATCGTTCTTAAACAGTCCCTCTAAGTTATAAGGATCTATACTGTTGACTTCTTGAAGCACCTTCCTTTTCCTGTTTGGACTTATTTAAAGTATCCAGAGGATGACACTTAGAATCTCAGCAGTCTAAACAAAGTATCAAGGAAGTGTCAGGGGGAAGAAGGCAGGGCTTTGACTGGCAGACACAACTGTGAACGAGGTGTTAATTACACAGGAAAACATGGAATATGTTGGGAAGGCAATTTTATCTCTATTTACAAGATGAGCTTAAATATTATTTATGACAAAGTCAAAACTTGGCAAACTTTCTGAAAAATCTGATATAAAAAAGAACAAAAAAACCCCCAAAACTGAGGCTACTTATTTTTCACTGTCATTTATTAATTACCAGAACACCTACCTAGAGCAACACAGAAGAAACACTTGCCCTACCTTTTATCCAATCATTTTATTGGTCATATTAGTCATTTTACTACATTTCTAGAGGTTCTTTTTTTTTTTTTTTTTGTCTCCCACAAGCACCTTCTAAACTGCCTGATATTTTAACATATGTATAAGACCAAATATGTAAAATATGTATAAGACCACTACCTTCATCAGTGCCTTTCACATACAGAGATTTAAACGTTAGAGATCTCTGACACACAGCTCCACCTAGTTGCCAGCACTCCTGATCCTCTATGACTTCCCAGGATCAGCATGGAAGAAAATATATATATTATAGAGTGTAATATATACATTACAGCATATTTATATGCTATAGAAAGAGTGTAAGTAGAGAAAAGTAGGTTAAGGGTTTTTTTAGGATAATTAAAATGGTTAGAAGAACGTTTTTGATAAGCCCATTATGGCCTTGCTTTGAACAGACCTTGAGCCAGACTGTGACTAAATATTTGCAGTTTGATTCAGAGTCTTTCTTTTGGCAAGAAAGAAGTGAAAAACACCTTGATGTCCTGTCTGGTTTGTAGAGTGGGTTTAGCTGAGAGCCGCAGTTCCCAACTCCTGCTCAGAAGCTGGTGTCAGCAGCTCCATGGACCTCTACTCACTGCTGTACTGCTGTGCATGGGGCAGGCAGCTGGCACAGGAGACCCATTACTTTTATTTAGTTGAATTTGCTAAGCAAGTATGGTTATAAAACCATTAAAAATATAAATAAATGTTCTAGACATCATCACATACTTCCTTTAACTGAATAAAAAATGCAACACCACCTACACTAACTTAAAAAAGATAAGCAGTGTCAACAAGTTCTCTAATGCTACTTAGAATAATATCCAAAGAAAAGAAACCCAAAAATGTTGTTGGTTATTTCCTTTGTGCTGCATACATTTTTTTTTGGCAATCAATGTGATAAGAAGTTTTCTAAATGTTACTGATATTGTACCCTCTCCCCTCGCCTCATGAAATTCCTGTCCTCAACTAACTTGGACAGTCGGCTATTTTCCTTTGTCCATAGGACAAACTTCAGCTACAATACATAAATCATTCAAATAGTAACTGCTTGGTTAGGAACTAAGAAGACAAAATATTAAGAATAAAATATGTTAAAAATTATATGCTTCAGCAAACCCCAGCTGAGTGCCTCGCTGAAGGATGCGGTCAAATGAACCCTTTATTCCTCTCTTCCTTCACCCTCTCTGTTAATTGAAGTGACTTGAAGAAATTTGCCTTACATTACATGGAAAGGTCTACAGAAAAGAAGCTCTGTGCATCCTTCCATAAACTTGTGCTCTGATTCCTACTCCTGCCCCTGGGCACCGCTGCAGGTCCAACACACAATGCAAGATTCAAAGGCTATACTGTAACTCCCTGCTGTATCATGTTGCACCCACCTATTCACGTATCTCTTAACTATAAAGAGTAAGACTGCTAATCTTGTAGAGAATGTCTGTGATTTGAGTTAGAAATATAGAACAATCCTAGTGTCTAAAAATAAACTGTGGATTATTTTAGAATAAAATTGAACAGAGTTATGTAGGAACACTGACATGATTTATGGAATTAATAATTTATAGAACCTACACTTGAGTACGAAGGGAAAAGTTCTTAGAATAACCCTGTGTGAATTTTCAAGGGAAACCCCTAATTAGTGATTCCTGAAACACATCATCACATTTCAAAACAAGATCTAGTTCCAAAGAAAGTAGGAAACAGGGCTTCAAAGTCTTAACTACTGTAGTCTTTATGTAAGATTAATGAGGCTTGTGTAGCTCATTTGCCAAGCTAAACTAAGATTCTCTTGAATAATTCTCAAAACCAGACTGAGAAAGGGACAGATATCACAGATATCACAGAATCACAGAATGGTTTGGGTTGGAAGGAACTTTTCAAGATCATCTAGTCCCACTGGGAGTTGTAGAGAGTGACAAGGTCCCCCCTGAGTCTTCTCTTCTCCAGTCTGAACAGCCCCAGCTCCCTCATCCTCTCCTCATAAGACTTTCCCTCCAGTCCCTTCTTCAGCCTCGTCGCTCTCCTCTGGACCCGCTCCAGGACCTCAATATCCTTCTTGAAGAGAGGGGCCCAGAACTGCATCCAGTACTTGAGGTGAGGCCTCACCAGTGGCGAGTACAGGAGGAGAATTACATCCCTAGACCTGCTTGCCACACTATTCCTGACACAAGCCAAGATGCCACCGGCCTTCTGTGCTACCTGGGCACACTGCTGGCACACGTTCAGCCGGTTATCAACCAGTACTCCCAGGTCCCTCTCTGCCAGGCTGCTCTTCAGCCACTCATCCCCCAGTCTGTAGTGCTGCATGGGGTTACTGTGGCCAAAGTGTAGGACCCTACACTTGGTCTTGTTAAACCTCATATTATTGCCTCAGCCCATTGACTCAGCCTGTCCAGGTCCCTCTGCAGCATCTCCCAACCCTCCAGCAGATTGACACTCCCCCCCAACTTAGTGTCATCCGCAAATTTACTAATGGTACACTAGAACCCCTCATCCAGGTCATCAATAAATATGTTCAATAGAACTGGGCCCAGTATTGATCCCCGGGGGACACCACTGGTCACCTGACACCAACTGGGATGCAGCACCATTCACAACCACTCTCTACGCCTGGCTGTCTGGCTAGTTTTTAACCCAGTGAAGGGTGCACCTGTCCAAGCCACGGGCTGCCAGCTTTTCCAGGAGGATGCTGTGGAAGACTTTGTCTATGCCTGAAACAGGAGGCAAGTGGAAAGTAAAGACCTCTGTCTCAGTGTGCCCCATGCACAGACACCTCACCAGCCCCTCAGACACCTAAATGCATCCACACAAGTAGAGCTCTGGGTAGTTAAAGGACTGTTTCTCCACATGCCCAAAGTTACCACCAAGCTGCCAGACAAGTCCCAGTGCCTGTGCTAATTCAGAGTACCAAGAAGAGGCTTTCCTTTGTCTCAGTCCTCTAAGCTGATACGCCTGGTCCATGTAAACTTCCCAGCATTCCCTCTCTGTCTGTAGTCACAACCTGGTGCTCCTGGCAGCTCACCTGCAACTTGCAGAGCTCTGACCAACTCTAGCACGGGAGAAACCCAGCCCAGCTGAAAGCTGGTGACAGTCTCCCATATCTGAACAGAAAAACCTTGCTGGACTGCCATCTTAGGAGAATGAAGGCAGATGTTAGATGGCAGTGTCAGTAAGAAAGTCGGTCCAAGAGATAACTGGAAATAGAAGACTAATCAGAAAAATTGGAGCAATGACCCATCCAACCCAGTTTTTCAACAGTGTGCATCTACCAATAGGTTGTGGAATGGGAGAAGGTCCTTCAAGATACAAATCAAGTATTTGACACATCAGAAAGTGAAAATTACAAATCTACAACAAACACACAGCCTGAATATAGAATCATTATTTTCCATCATGCATTTAGCCAAAAATTTGTTAATTTTTACAGAAGGCTTTGATATTTAGCCACCTGACTGCTCAACTGCTGTGAAAAAGAGATTTGTCATTAACTTTGGTAGTGTCACAATTGCACAAGTTGGGGTTTTTTTTAATCCTTAGAAATCTTATAGCTTGGATATTCTCCTTCCTAAACTGGAAATCTGTATCACACTCAACGAAACTTCTTTAACTCAGTAATACAGTGTTAGGAATTGAATGTACAATCGCTTCTTCAATCCTATTAACTTTGGCCTTGAGGATGTATTATGCTAACCAGTGTATTGCAAATTAACCTCTCAATTAAATGTTAAACCTGAATAAACTCACAGAAAATAAGGCCAGAAGGAAGGAAATTAAGCCATCTGCAGAAAACAAGTGAAAGTCTGTCCCTCATAACCCACTAAAGCCTTTCACAGAAACACGGCTCACAGAAGAATAGAGCACACAGACTCTCTCCCCCTCTTCTGGAAGAGCTCCTTGCTAATGCAGAAGCATTTCTGCACTCAACCTTGGCTTTCCAATTTTCTTTGTTTCTTCATTTTGGTATTAATAAAATGCTAAAAGGCAGCACCTAGCCAAACTACATAATATCATTCAAATGCATTTAACAAACACTGAAAAACATCCCAAAACAGGCACAGCAGTGCCAAGAAGTGAAACCCCACAACCTATTTTGCCAACAAACCCTATCAAAATCTACCACATTTTTTCATATGTATTCACAAAAGTTCATTTAAAATTCAAAATCACTTATAGAAGTATTTTGCAACTACATTTAGATATTTTTATAACGAACACCTTAATTTTTTATTATGACAAATATCTTCCTGTTTTCTCATGTTGCTTTATCTTTTGCTAAGAGACAGTAAAATAAATATTGATAATTGAGTATTTGGAAGGGAGCACAAAAATCTTAAACTATATCTTAAAAGTGAAATAATTTCTGCTATTCTATTAAAAGTTAATAACAAAGAAATTAAAAAATAACAATTTTCTAATTGACAAATCTGTCTTTCTAAATTACAACCTTTTTCATGCCATTTTTAAATGCCAAAGGGAGAAAAAAAAAATTTAATTCTTTTGTTTTTCAAACTGTATCATACCTTACTGTTTACTTACTTTGCTTGTAAGGTGGAGCCATCCTGGTAGAAAACCTGAACATTGCCTCTCTCTTTTACACTAACCATATTTAGATTGTTAAATACCTGAGTGAAAGGATGTACAGTACTCCAACATAAGGACAAAATCAGATCAGAGCTTTGCATACTTAAAAACAACTTACATCAAAGTCAAGAAGGACTGAGAAGATTAAAAGAGATTCCAAAACTCCAGAGCTGTAGCTGTGAAAAATACTCCTTGCACTGTGCCAGAAGCCTGACCTACTATGTAGTAATTATCATTGCTCTGTAAAGCTTGTTTTACAATTGGTTGAGTACAACATTTACTCACTGAACTAGAAAACAAATTATGTCAAAGAAATAGTTAAGTTCTGTAAACCAGATAAATGTAATTTAAATTTAAATTAGGTTTGATATGACTCTGAATAATTATCCTAAGAAAACCTAACAGCTCCCCACCCATTTCTTTACTTAGGAAGATTTTCCACCATGTCATAATAATTTTATTCATGCTTAGAATCATAGAATTGTAGGGGTTGGAAAGGACCTCTGGAGATCATCAAGTCCAACCCCCCTGCCAGCTCAGGAACATGCAGGGCAGGACACAGAGGAGATTAGATTATAAAAACTTGCAAACTCAGAGAACAAACCAATTATTAACATAAGGCAAGTACTGCAATTTCACAAAGTCACTCCAAACACATAATTTTAGGGAAATCAATGCTAAAACACTAGATAGGACAACCCAAAGGACTCTCACTTTTATAAGGTGTTTAATTTATTACTAAGATAATGCTAAAATAACTTCCTCTTAAGTGAAGTATTTGGTATTATAAACGGAACAACTGGAAATAGGGAAGTTGTTTCCAAAATATTTACTTCAAGACACCTGCAACTTCTCAAGTAATACAGAGTCAAGAATATGGCTTTGGTATCATAGAAAGCTCTGTAAATGTTTGAATTGAATTCATCACTGGAACCAGGGAAATCACCACAGTGGAGAATCGTCTGTTTAAATACATATGAAACATTAAAAAAAAAAAATTCCCATTAATAGATAAAAATGAAGGCGTTGGCAGCTATGCTAAGAATAAGCTAGAGCTAGTTAAATAAAAAAACCAGAAGGGTTGGAAGGGACTTTGAGATCATCTAGCACAATAGAACTCTGCCTACTTGACTTCTGCATATCTCCACAGATGGAGACTCCACAGCCTCTCTGGGAAATCTGCAGCAGTATTTTGCCACCTTTGCAATACAACAGGGTTTTCTTGTTTTCAGATGGAATTGCCTGGTTTTTAATTTGCACACATTGCCTCTTGTCCTGTCACTCACTGGCTAATGCTGAGGAGAAGCTGTCTCCCACCTCTTCACTCCCCCACATTAGGTATTTATATACAGTGATAAGATCCTCCCTGAGCCTTCTTTTCTTGAGCCTGAAGAGTCCCAGCTCTCTCAGCCTCTCCTCTCATGAAAGATGCTCCAGTGCCTTTAATCCCTGTGCTAGACCCACTTCAGAAAGTCCATCTCTTCTTTGATGTTGTCTCACCAGTGCTGAGCAGAGGGAATAATATCTCCCCTGACCTGCTGGCAATGCTCTTCCAAATACAGCCCAGGATATCATTGGGGTATTTTTTTTGCCATGATGGCGCCATAATCAAGAGTAGCCTTGAAATGACATCAGTCAGCTCCCTCTGCAATTGTGGATGCAACCCATCAGGCCCCATCGACTTACAGAGCTCTGTCTTCCATCTAAAGTTGCCTGGGTGCAAGAGTGCAAGAGTAAACAGTTACTTCAGTAGCACATGTGTCCTGTGCCTTGTATTGATGATCTGTAAGCATGTGTACCCTGGACAGAGAAAGTTTGCTGGCCTCTTCTCTGTGCC
>JAAGNO010017788.1:89679-122459 GCA_033439905.1 Ceryle rudis
GTCCTGTGCCTTGTATTGATGATCTGTAAGCATGTGTACCCTGGACAGAGAAAGTTTGCTGGCCTCTTCTCTGTGCCTTTCTGCATGAACTGTTGTGCAAATTGCTGCACATCTATTGGCTGCTTTTGTTGTCACTGCACAAACTGCTGCATCGCCTGGATGTTATATAGTCCTCTTCCTGGCATGGGCTAAAAGGGTGCTCGACCCTCCCTGATCAGGGGTCAGCTAGAACAAAGGCTACAGACACTACATCACAGACAGTTGAGGGAGTTTATGAGAAGCTGCAAGAGCTACCCTTACTTCAGTCTTACCCAGCAGCAGCAGACACCTTTGATTTCCTCAGAGGTTTCCCAGAACTGCTCAAATTCCAGAAAAAGTCCTGAGAAGCTCATGAAGATATCAAGACAATCTCAAAGAAGCAAAAAATGCTGCACAAACACTGAGCACACCAGCTGTATGCTGAGCCTGGCTCTTCTATACCAACTGAGAACAAAAAATGACCATTTCTAGATTTTACAGTATAGCTGTCTTTTAAAGTTAGTTTGGTGCTTCACATTAATGGATTTTGGGAATTCACTCAAATATTATATTAAAGAAATGAAATAATTTTTCAGAAAAAATAGTATTTCTAAAAAATGCATGAAGTTCAGGGAAAATTTCTGCTGAAATTCAGCATTAATTTCCAAACCCTTTAGAATGATGTTTTGGAAATATAAATTTCACTTTACTGCATTTAAGATAGTAAAGGCACAGTCTGGAAAACTATATGCAGTCTGTAATTATAAGTAGTAGAAATTTTTAAGAAAGTATAACAGCATGACAGAATTACTTGTAGACTTTAGAACATTCTTTACATGGGCAGCTGAAGGACCTTAGTTTAATCTTCTCAAAAATAAATAGAGCGGTGATTTGATTACAGAGAAAAAAATCTTTAAATAGCTCTTTAATGTAAAGCAGACATTAAAAAAAGCAGTTGTTGGAGGCTTAAACTATATCCCAGTGTAAAATAAAAAGCACATTTTGAAATGCGGGATTGACAACACTGGAACAAAGAAATCAAGGACACTTGTGAAGTCTCTGCTGTTGATGTCTTTCCAGTGGAAACTGTACATCTGTGAAAGATATACCTAACTGAAGCACAGGAATACAGAGAAAAATAATAAAATCCTGCATAATCCAGGGAGCCAGGAAGATGGCGTAGTTGTCCACTGTCATTTAAATTCCATGCAATGCTAGGTTACCACCTAATCTTTCTATCTTTTGTTGGTCAGTAATATTGAACCAGGGACTTTTCTGAGTAACATCTACTTACCTTCTGAAGCTTCTGATGTCATTTTGAGCACTGTTGTAATAGGATCAAGTTGCTGTGGCAGTAACACGCTGCTCTGAATGCCTGAAGTCCACAAGAGGGACACTGAAAAATTACGTATGAATGCAATGCCCACAGAATGGTCTTGTGTTTCTCATACAGGAATGAGGAAAAGGGAATGAGTAGCTGCTTCTACTGTCCCACTTCTCCCAGCAACCAGATCTTAAAACAAAGGCTCTTCCTTAGCAAGGTCTCATGTCTAACATAGACAACTTCACTAAAGGTGACAAAACTAAAAGTAGTATACAAAATCACTACTGGTAGAGCAAGGAGAAACACTGGCCTTTTGTAAGAACCACAAAGGTTTGAGGACTCCTTGCACCCACAGAAAAAACCAGCACTGGCTAATGTGTGAGTGGAAGTGGGTACCATGGCAAAAGGAGAAACAGAAGAGCAGTATATGCTGATACAAAAACTAAGTTCACTCAAGACATTGTCACAACAATGATGACCTTTAAATGAGTTTTGTATATGCCTCAGGTTGGTTGAAGAATCAGATATAAGTTCACTGTACGGTCTCTGGATATGGCTGGATTATCATGCAACTATTATTCTGTTCTAACCATTACTTTCCTCTTCTACACCCTCAATAAGGATGCACCATGTATGATGAACCATCGAATGAACTGAAAATGCAAAGTAGTTTCTTTTGTACAGATGCAGAAGCATGGCAGGAAATGGAAAGCCAAATGCTTCCCTTTAGCTCACACCTCCATTCCTCCTTTTTTTATTGCTCTGCAAAGGAAACAGGCTATATATGGCTGGAGATCATTATTTGTACTATCTTGTTGCTCATGAAGGTTGCTCTCTTCTCCTGCATAAGCCAGCTATATGCAGAATGAGAAGAGAGAACAAAGAAGACAAGAGGAAAAGGTGTCACAATAAGTGAAGAAAGAATGGGAACTAAGGAGTTTATTTGTGTAAACATAACCAATGCACTTGCTAAGTGCTAGACTATTAATGTGTTTGTTTAGCCAGAAAGAAATATTTATGCAGTTTCCTCCTACAGCAGCATGAGCGAAGTAATCACATATGCATAAGAATCCAATTTTTATTTATCATCCCACTAGTTGTTCTCCATGACTGCACTACTTCAAATTTTTAGTGAGTTTGGAATTTTCTCCTAAGTATAGCCAAAAAATAAAGCATGCATCCTGATATGGGATCCTTTAACGCTGCACAGATCTAGTCAAAGAGCTTTCAGTGCTTCATTTCTCTCATTCTGAACGATCACCTTACAGGACATTTCTGTAAACATATCACATTAGTGTACACTGTTTTCTGCAAACTCTTTTGTCACTTGGGATAGCTGGAAAGCATCCAGGGAGACCAACTTGGACAAAAGACATTTCACACACTTCTGCCATGAATTTCCATTGCTGAATTATTTGCGTACCATCATTTAAATATGTAAGAACCTAAACTGCTCTTCGACGTGGCAGTAAGATCATATCCCAGCATGATCACACAGTAGTAATACATCGGATCACCAAGCCACAGAAAATGACATATTTAATATTTCAATAATCATGTGTTAGCTCAAATGAAACCATCTAACTCTATCTACAGTGCATCCATTACACAGAAGCTGTTACCACTTTACTTGAAATAATGCACTGATGCCCCGTCACTCTTGAAACAAATGACCCACAGTCATCATCTAATGCTGTGATGTAAATTTGTCCTTGCGAGCCAATTTCACATATATGTCAATAAGTGTTTTAAAGCTGGCATAACTTTCAACTGTAAATCTACAATTCAGTTAAACTTTATATTTAGTATAATTATACATAATTACACTTATTCTATTTCCATAATAACTATTGTATGTATTTTTACTATGTACTTTGTGATTCAGCTTATTCCTGTGAGGTGAAAGAAACACTGCTACTCAGATGTATTCCTGTTAGTAGGGGCACATTTGTCCAAGTTCCCTCTGTCCTGAACACACAGAGGCAGGTGCCTGCTCTGGGACAGAGTCCCATCTTTGGTATTTCTTAATAGTTCTAATATTAAATTCTGATCTTGGATGATATAATAATATCCCACTTAAAGCACTCTGAAAATGAAAATGCATGGCTCAGGCCAGTTCAAAGAGGGAAGAAATCCACTGCCATGGCTTTTTTTCTTTCCTTTCTATCTCATTTTGTACTGTCGCTTACCAAGTTACTAGCTCTGATATGAGCCTTCGACATGTTTCTTTGAATTTTTGGCAATATCACCATTAAGACTGTTAATTTTCCTCAGTTCCCTATATTTTACTTCAGTGTGTGTTGAGAGGTCTCTATCTTACACAATCATTGTCCTCTCAATTCCTTATTAATCTAAGATGAATTCTCAGAGAAGTTGAGTATTTTAAAATGCTCCCGAGGTAAGTGCAAATTATAACTTTGAATCTATCAAGTACAATGTGAATTGAAAGTTTTAAAAAAAATAAAGTTCTCAAAGGGTGTCATCCAAATTGAATAGATACTTTCAAATGCTTTGGAGGGCTTCTTTCCTAATATATTGCAGTTCCAGTCTGCAAAATGGGTACATGATCACATTTAGATCTGAACGATATTGAAGAAAAATCATCAGTTAGTTACGCACTCAGTATTATGCTCTAATCTTCAAAATACAGTCCATGACAAAACCAGTAATTTCATATAATGCGAAAAAATTGGAGGATCTGCTGAAAGTAGAACAGAGGAACATGACATCTATAATTAAATAAAAAGGAATATTTAATATCCATTAGATGCTCACTGTCCTGTTTATAATTAAACAGAGCAGAGATCTTCTTACAAACAGTATACTGTTGTGTAATTAAATGTGCTGGAAATGCAATTGCACATGGAATTTGATTTAAGACTGCAAACTGTGTTACTAACTCTTGGGTGGTGGTGGCCAGCAGAAAGAGTATTGTTGTGAACATCTCACTGGTAGAAAGATAAAGACAGATGCTGAGGCTCTACAGTCTGCTGTTCCTACTGTTCGGCTCAAAGGAACTGTGTACACAGCCAAGATTATAAAACAATCAGCACTCCCTTTTTTTATAGATATTGGAGTGAGACAGCAGTTCAGTTTTATGTGCGGATAAGAAACGTCCGTGATGAATGCATCGACCCCCTAATTCCCGCTGAAAAATGGAAAATAAAAAATAAAAAAAAAAAAAAAGAAAAAAGTATTTCTAGATTCACTTATCTACTATTTTGTATAACACAGTTATTAACTTTGAATCTTTGCCTCAAGAAATGGAGAAGTTCAAAGTGTGACATCTCTAAAACACAGTCATAATTGTTTCTAAAGAAATAATAAACTGTGTTTCTGGAGATTCAATACTCCACAGAAAAACACTCTGCAAAACTTAAATAATAGCTTTGAAATTTTCATCTTCAATTTAAGTGAAATTTAGTACTATTTTTAATGTAAAAAAAACCCCAACCAAACCATAACTTTTGGGCCTACACACCACTACTCATTTTGTTCCATAACTGGTCTTCTGTTACTATTATTACTATTACTGGAATTATTAAACTGGCCTTTAATAAATCAATGTAGTTGACTTAAGATCAATGATGAGTACCACTAAATCCTTCCACTTCAGAAAATTTAACGGAGATACTAAATATCAAGATGCCTAAACAAACCAAGAATTACTGAGAGATTCAACTTCAAAACCACTTACTGGGCATAATTTAGTTCTTAAAAATATTGAAACGCTTGAGTCTGAGCATCTTCTCAAACTGTTAGGAGCAGACTAATTACAAACTCTTAAAACTGAATTATTTCTTGCAATATCATGATCATATATATTTGTTATCTGTTCTTTGGAACTACAAAATTCAGTAAGTCAGGGAAAACAAAAACATATCACAGAGAAACTCATCAGTCATTTACTACATTATATTAAAATTCTGAATAACGAAATTTTTATTTAATGTCTTGGGCATAATCTGTAACCCCCCTTTAGTGTATCTCTCTTTGTATATATATCTGCTCTGACTCTTGAATAGCAGTATCTACAAAATTTGGATCACTAGTACTGGTTTAGTATTTTAGATAATGACCCTAAATTAATATTTTATATATCTTGGATTTTGCAAGGTATGGTCTGTCCCTGAAATACAATGAAAGCTTCCGAGCAATATTAATATTCTTTCACTTAAAATAACAGCAGAAATATGTTGCACAAATGACAATATCTACATCTGTGCTGCCAGTCATTAAAACACTTTAGATGGTTGAAATTGTTAAATCTCGTTCAACTGAAGAGAAACCTCAAATGTCAGAGCTCAGTTTGTTGTCAGCATGCTTCATACTCAGCTGCTACCTTTCCATTTTTTATTAGTGCTTAGAACGAATTCACACATCAAGGTCAGTTAGCACACTCACCAGTTGTTCACTGTTTACTCACCCTTTGGCCTTCTTTGCCAGGTGGACCTTGGGGACCTTCCAGCCCTGGCAAACCCTGAAAATACAAACATTAAACAAATATAACATTCGGTGTTATTTTCATCCTCTATTATTCAATAGATGTAAGACTAGGCCAAAGAACCAGATGTCAAGATGAAGCATGTATTTCTAATAATAAAAATAGTTTATTCATAATGACTTTTTTCAGGATAATGTTCTATGCAGGTGTGAGAAAAAAAAGGCAATCAGTAATTATTAATCACATGCCTCTATATAAAGGCTGAATTACTTGGAAAAGAAGCATAGTTATAGTTAACTATGGCATTATATGAAAAGTGATTTATCTTGTTAAGTTAGGATGTCATAAGAAAAAAGAATAGCTTATTTTAAATGAATGGCAACTTACTCTACAACTCAGATTCAAATACAGGCATAGAAGGGGGAGGGCAAGGGAAGGAAGGGGAGGGAAATGGGACTAAATATAGCAGAAGGCCTCATGCTCGCTGTGTTGTAAGAACCAGCCCTGTGCAGCTTCCTCTGTGTGCCTGGCTTGGCTTTTCCAAACCCTTCAGAGCCACTTCTCCCTCCCTCCCTCTCCCCTGACCAGGCCCAGGAGCTTTGGGTGTTTTGGATATATCCTCGACTGTAAGCCTTCTTTCTGAACTCAGTGCAGGGATCTTTACAGTCACAGACAGCATCACAAACTGTTTCCAATGCTTAGGGGCTTTAACTTTATATCTCATTAATGTATGATATAATCACAAAGCCTTCAAATAACAGCTCTGTACTAAGAACAGTGCCCTCCTCCCTTTACTTTATGAGTCACATTAGAATACAATTTAAGAAAAAAGTACTTCAAGGAAGCTATCCAATTTCCATTATAGCAACAAGAAATATGAAGTCAGGTTTTATGTAATCAGCAAAGAGCACTAGAATAGTTCTACTTTGTATAATAAAAAAAAAAGTCTTGAATATAATCTTGCCTATTCTTACAGGGTATAATACAATTAAAGAACTTAAGTTTAGTTTTTTAAGAGTTTGAAATATAAAAATGTTAAATTTTCAACCATTTAAATTACTCAGACTCAGGTATTGCTTCAGCTTGAGTTTTATCCTTGGTGAAATTCTGAACTTATTTAGAATCAGTTACACATTTATTGACCCAATAAGGGTAAACTGAGGCCCCCTGAGAATCATGTTTTTGAACAGTGTCCAGATTTCCAGAAATGAATTAAGAAAGTTCATTTATGATCTCCAGTTCCAAAGATAAACTTGAGAAGGTAAGTGGGCATGCCAAAACTGCTAGCTCATATGTCTTCAAGTGATGTTTTAAGTTCATTAGCATGAAGTCTGACTTCAATCTTAAATAGAAGTATTCAGTCCAAGAGTTTTTCTATTTCTATTGTTTCTCTACTTTCAAACATTAGACCCAGAAGAGTACCTCAGACGGTATTTCACTATAGGATATTTCTCCTTTCCCTGCAGTTTATAAAATAAACAAGGTAAGATTTAGGGTCTTTTACAAAACTGATGCACATCATTTCCATATTTCCCCAAAAGTTTATGGAACTTGAATATGCATGATAGTGTTGTATCCATCAAATAAATTATAGTAAATTAATTACAGTGCAGTTATGCAGCTTATACATGCACAAGCCCATAAAGCAGTATGTCAATATGACCTCTGTAAACTTTCTCTACCTTTTTCCAGACAGAGAATTCTGTCTGTCCAACTGTTAGCAATATTCTACCTTTGTAGGGAAATTCTGGGAATTCAGGAAGAGGTGGAATTCTGTTTGTTAATATTTCATTTCTAGTGACAACTTTACGCAGGGGAATGAGATGTAATTTCTGCTTTATGGAGGAGGAAATGCATAGCCTCACATTTTTTATAATAAGCCTCCAAGGGAACAAGAACTACACAAGAATGTAACTACACAATAATGATAATTAATAGCCAACATTTTTGTCCAAGTCCTACTTTTATTCTTTTTCTTCTCTCTACAATATTATTGTCAAGAAAAAGGAACCAGATAAGGAGGTTTATCTTCGAGGAAAGGGAGGAGAGCAGCTTACAATTGGTAACTAGGCAGGGAGGACTACCCTGTACAAGGAGCCACATCCTGACATTGAAACTGAGGTAAAAGTTCACACTAGCTTCAGTGGGATCTTCAGTTTAAAATTTGATAGGACAACATAGGCCATGTTAACTACCATGGCTGTAAAACTGCAGTAACTTGAAAACAGTAATGATTTAGCAATGCTATTCCTGTTCAGCATTCACTGAATGAGATCCTGGAAAAAGAGCTGAAGAAACCTGCAGGAGGAATAAGAGAAAACTTCTCTACAGTGAAATCTGTGTAATGGGAAGAATAAGACATCCTTTGTTGAACTCCTATAAAACTTGGCAATGAATGTATCACTTTAGCACAGAAAATAAGTATCGATTGGTAGGAAGGCAGATCAAAGTATATACTTAGGTCTTATTCCTACTTAACTTCTGGAGATCTCTCTTTGGAGATCAAAGGTCAGATTCTTGACTCACTCAAATCACGGATGGCACAGTGGGTAGACAAGACCCTCAAAAATAGCCCACCACCTCAGATAGAAAGGGACAGAATAATGACAACAAATACATGTGGCCTCACAGGATTGTGTTGAAAACGTTTATGTCAGAAGGCCTATTTTACATGTACCTTCTCTACAGGTAAACAACATCCAAAGCAATTAAAATGATTCACTATGTGTCACCCTGAAAGTCTTGCACTGGCAGAAGGATGGGTATGGTGATGAGCAAAAGGAGGTAGAGCAATAGCACAAGGCAAAGAGAGATCTAAGAGGAGCCTATTCCTATGGTATCAGACCGGCAGGAAAACATAATGCATCCTTACAGATGGCCTAACATGCACAGGATTTTCCTGAATCTGCCAGGATCTCCCTTCTACCTCCTTCATGGAGAAGCGAATTAAAATAACATATATAGCGTCTGGGGCTTGTCCGGTCCATGACAGGTACAAGCCCCAAACTGGTCTAGAAACACTTAGTGGTAATAGGTCGCTTTTGGTAATAGTTCACCTAGTGGTAATAGGTCACTTTTTAATCATTTGACTATGTGAGCTTTTGTAATGATAAAACTTGCTACTTTAAAAAGACCCATCTATAATGGACATGTTTTGGCTAAGCAATTTGGAAAAAATACGTCTGTGAAGAGAAAGGTATAGCTCTACTGAAACAAAATCAACACTTAAACCTTTTCACAAGCAAATTGGTGGGCAATTTCCACTGCAGGGGCTGGACCTAGGTCTTCAACACACAGTTTTCACCAGGATGAAGAAAAACTGTCACACTGTATATGAATTATATATACAGTGTGTCAAGTAGTAAAGAATCACACAGATCAACAGTCAGGTAAAAAGTGACAATGGATTTCTAAATTTCTGACGTAAGATCACAGTAAAGAGCTGCAGCCTCACTGACTTGAAGAGAATTCCCCAGCCACCCAAATACTGCTCATGGGATGAATGGCACTGCTGTGAGTGCACTCATGCAAGAATGTCCCAGCATCACAGGCAGGATGCATCAAGGTGCAGATCATTACATCTTAAATTTGTCTACTTATCTGGAGGTATTACCAGGTGACAAGTTCTAGTGCAGGTCATGATTGTCACTGTGATTCTTCTAAGGATATTTTCATCTTTGGACTATTTGTATCATATTGAGAGGAAATGAGTGGCTTCCTGTCATGTAAGAATGGCCTACTGCCCTTAGCAATCAAAGAAGCTGAAATATAAATACCTTCCCTGCAGTTAAGATGGCTACAGCATTGGTTTTCCAGATACCTTCAAGTCACTTTACTTGTTGCAACTTTCCTGCTGCCATACCTTGAAGCCCAAACAGGAGGGCGGGTGAGCAAGATAGTGATCTTAAAATATGGCTGTGATGGTTTCCTCTTCTTGTCCACAAGAATGCCCATCACTACCCGCATGGAAACCCACAGAGCTTGCAGACACATCTCACTGTTAGAAAATTTTGCTAGAATGGGAAAAACGCACAGGAAAACCACAGATTCCTTCTTGTATTATGGTTTAGTGAGGGAAATTAGACTACCAATTATCTCAAATGCCTCTTATCTTCAGCATTTCCAAACATGACCTGGTCTTATGCACATCCTCACTAAAGTAAGTCAAGATGGCAAGCTGAAAGATTTGTACCCCATGTTGGCCTCCTAATGCTACTGCAGTAATCACAGTGTTTTGTTCAGGAGTGCAAAGTGGAATAGGCCATGATTTTGCTTTCAAAACCGCTGCCAATCCATTTATTTTTGTGGGAAAGAAGATGGCATTTATGAGAAGTATTTTAGCGTGCCAGAAAACGTGATCAGCTATATTTTCATGATAATTTATTACTGAAGCAAACAGAAAATGTGTTCCTCACTGATCTCATTATGGCTTGGGTTTGCTCATTTCTGTAGCTGTTTCTGGTGACTTAACTTGAAATCTACTTTGCTTCAGAGACAATCATTTCAAAAGGGAGACTGGAAGAGTAGTTTCACAGAAGTTCACACTTTATGAGAGTAGTACTTTTAATAGATATGCGTTTATTTCCTAAACAAAAAAAAAAAGGGCCATTTAAAATCATGAAGAGCAATTTGAAATGATTCTTTATAGTGATGCCTACTGCATATGGGACTGTTCTCAAATCATTCTTTTAATGAAGGACAGATAAATCACATTCATGCCAATTTAGCAGACTGCAAATTTTTGTAAAACAAATTTTCCATGATGCTGACATCAATCTTCACTTGCGCCTTCAGTATCAGTATTACTGAATAAAGAAGATAAAACACAGACTGAAACTGCTAAAATATCTTCTATTTCACTAAAAGGGTAATCTTAATAGGATCTATTTCCATACTTAAAAAGCATTTGTTAAAGAAGAGAATATTTGCAAGCTATACTGTGAGAGTTAAAGATCACTATATCTCATGCAAAACAACTGAATAGTTCAGTATTTTCACAAAATTAATACATCTCCATTAAAAAAGCTCAAGCGGAAAAAATTCAGATTTTTCTTAGAGGGATGTATATATGAGAAGAAGAGGTTTAGAATGAAAATATAATTTTCTGTCTATACTTTATTTCACTAGAATTGCTCTCCTTTATGTCATTACATGAAAAGAGAGAATAGTATTAGTTGAGATGCTTACTAATAGGATATGTGTGTACCCTTCTTAAGTAATACAAGTTATTCAGGTGACTTATTTTTTTCCGCTGTGAGACATGAAAGGAATAAAGTGAAGAAGTCAAGACAACCAAAAATTGGCATATGACTTTTCAGGAAAAATCATCCAAAATACTGCTGTCCATTACAACAGCAAGAACACCGGGATACCCAAACGTCTCTTCTTCAGAGTCCTGTATACATGCCAAACAATGCCACTATGACTGAAGTACTGCATCAAATTAATTTCTGAAACTCCTAGGCAGCACTGCCGAAAGTGAATTTTAGCTTTACAGGAATAACTGCTCAAGCTCTGAGAGGAAAGCTGTGTAATCTGTTGCTGATGTTTGTTTAGGGAGGGGGGAGCCAAAAGCGACAGCAGAGCTTGCCTGGGCCTGAATCTGCAGCTTCCTCCTGCAGCCACCTCCACGCCACACTTGTGCAGCAGCTTCCTTCGGCTCGAGTTCACCAGACCCAGGAGCCAACATTCCAACTATCTGTTTAGTAAGCAAGTCTTGGGGACTTCTGTCTGTGACTGACTTAAGCCTCGGCTTCTGCGTAAACACTTGGTGCCATCTGGATGACTATTTTATAACTCCTGAAAGGGATAGGTTCACAGGAACGGACGGACGGACGCTCGTTTTCCTCAGGAACTAAAAGCAGCGTATCAAGTGTCAAGAGGAATAGTTATCATATATTTTACAAGAGATGGCTGCGCTACCTTCCCTCACCTGTCACTCCTCTGACACGGCATGCACAGGCTTAAGCTGGGGATACCAGAGCGGGCAAGCTGTGGAGCCAGCTGTGCCCCTGCAGAAAACAGTCCCCAGCTTCTGCCACTAAATTCCACATTTTGACAAAACCACACAACCAAGCAATATAATTCCTCCTGTTTATTCTCTGAAGGGTCCTCAGCCACAGTACAATTTATGAAGAAACTTAAAATTCTAAAGACTAAACATATCCCTGCATAAAGTAGGCATAATTAGGGAGAGAAGTTCAAAATATATTTCCAGCATGCATTATAAGACACTTGGAAAATACTAAAGAAAAGAGACATCTAGAACTTGCAGAGCAATTTAGAATGAACATACCAGAGAAATTAAAGACAGCATAAAGAAAAGATGAGAAGCATTCATGACTTTGTACTATTCCCATAAAACTAGCACCATAACTAGGGAGACAAAATAAATACATATATCTTCACTTGTGCAGTGTTAACCAACTCCATGGAAACACAGAAAAACTGTACATCCTTACTAAAAGTGCATAAATGTGCACATATATGTCAGAGTTAACAATCTGAGCCACTAAACTCTAGCTGTATGAATAATGCATGAATCAAATGAATATACTTAAAACTACTGAAATTACTAATTTTATTAGGATTCTACATAAAGCCTATACATTTCCATTTCAAACTCATAAAATCATTTTTGCATCTTAAAAAAGCAATGGTATTTTTTTCCCCTGTTTTACAGTTTGACATACACTCATCTACCTCATAGTTGTTACAGCCGTTGGGTGTTTATGAATTCTGCCATACATGCTGCCTCTGACTTTCCCTCATTCCTTACAGAGTCTATAATGGCTACATCTGTCAGTTGAACCCTTTTAAAACCACAGCTTTTTCCTTCAAGTACCAGTAACTTCATTATCTTGTGCATTTTTTTCATGTTGGAGGGCACAGCACACTTACTGTGCTTCTGAGCAGCATGGGATGCCTGAACACTTTTAGACACAAGGTCACTGACACTTCTTAGATTATCGCAGGCACCAGTAGCACAGACAAATTAAAAAACCACAAGACTTTGTGCTACTTATTGCAGCAGGTTGAAAGACCACCAACCAGGTGTTTGGGAATGACTGCAGTGAGGCAGTTTCAGCCTTTTGCCACCTTCAGGCTCCCCATGCAAAGGGCAGGTCCACAGTGCAAGTCTCTGTGTGGGGAGAATGCTCTGGTACTGCACAACACTGCTGATGCTCCAGTTTGTACTGAGACCAGCATATATAGCAGACCTTCGCCAGCTTATTCCACTGGTGGATGATTTCTATTGAAATACATCAGAATGGAAGAGCTTTACAGGGCAGCAAAACCCTGTAATGTTATCATTTCCCACCTGTCTCAACATGCAATCGCACTGGGGCAGAAGGTCAACGATCCAGGGCCAGTCATCCAGCTTGAGCAAAACCAAGTCCATTTCAAATATTCCATCCCTCCCTGTCCAAATGCATTTTGGACTTAGCTTTAACAGTGGGTCATTATTTTCACTCCTCTTCCATCCCATTATTAAAAATAAATAAATAATTTTTCACATAAAAAAGGACAAGAAAAATGACTATTAGTAGAGGATAAATTTATGACATTATGCATGAGCTCCAAATGAATGGAGCATTTTAAAACTGTGCTTTAACAGGGTTCATAACTGAAACACCGAGGTCACATTTGAACTGTAACAGCATGAATGGTCCTAAGATAGTAAGTTCTCATTCAGTGACACATGAACCTTGATATTATCTGGCCTACTACTTATTCACAGCAAGATACGACATCATCTTTTTATGATTATATATCCGAAAAATCATGGCCACAGAGAAGTCACACAAATAAAACAACTCTGAAGACAGGATTTTCCCTAAGCCACCACCATTCATGTCATTCATTTTCTTTTAGCTCTTGCCAACAGAAACGCATTACTATTTACAGCGCTGGAGAGAGAAAGCCTTCCTGCTGTGCCATATATTACAGCAGTGCTATAATCTGTCTTCAAACTGCTAAACCAATTCACACTCACTCTCGTCTCTTCTCTCAGTCAGTCACCACAGAAAAAAATGTTTCAGTACTCTAGCTAGTAACATCCCTTTGAAAACTTGTACCTGCTTTCCTAAAATTTAAATATTTCCTTTTAAAAAGTGTGAAGAAAGCCATCAGTGGATGTACCAACGCAGAGACATCTGTCCCTGCCTGAATTAACTGAACTGAAACATTTGCACAGCATTTTATAACCAAAGAAATGTAATTCTTTGACAGTCCATTTTATGAAAGTGAATCACTTGAGGTACAGAAGAAGTTTGGTCAATTTGGTTCACATTTTCAGTATCATACTGCTAACCTCCGAGTAGGACTCTTAGGACAGCTAAGTGTCTGCAACTGCAATTGAAGACAACGAATGCTGTCTCCAAGAATCTATCTGAAGCAAGATCTACTCTAATCCATCTACTGCAGTAGCAATCCTAGAATCAAGGTTTACTAAAAATATTTCACTGTTAACTCTTTCAACACACATTTTGACTGGATAGTTAAGAACCAGAGGACATAATCGGCCCTGTTTATCTCTAGCAAGACACGAACTGTAGTAAACAGATACTGATGTAGGGACACAGTACTATTTCCAGAAAATCAAGATAATGGAGATTTAGATTTCCTAATTCAAAAACAAGTATCATGAAGCATGGCAACTTAATTTTGAAATCTTAGAGTAGAATTTATTTTTATGGTTATATCCTTCAATGTTTGTCAGTTCTGATGGAGATCCTTGTTGCTACGGTTTTGGAAATGAAAAGAGTGAAAAGACAATGTATAATCATTTATAGTATGAATGATATTCTTACGAAGTTTCTTAGGATTACAGGGGTAATATGAATATTATAGTAGTTCATAACACTGCATCTGGGGGAAGCGCTACTCATGCTGTGGAACTAGAGCCTGGGAATTTGGGAGCTTTTGTCTTTGTTTTCATTTTTGCCACATTCTTTTTGCACCATTCTCAATGGTTTTTACCCAATGTATTGCCCTTAATGTAAGGCCTCATTTAAGTTTGTGAGCAAAATCACTTGGATTCAGACAGAATTCTACCATCTCTATAGCACTATCTAGCCAGAATATAACTAACATGCAGGTCAGTTCTCTTTTCTGGTGCACAGGCATGTACCAGATCCCCACAAAGAAACTGTTAAACACATACTTGAGAAGTCTGTTCTTGATACTTGAAAGACAGCTAATTGTCATGTCTGACCTCACAAATTCTTTTTGTACTGGTAAACTATAGTAAAGGAAATAAATGAATCAACAAGTATCAAATTGGACAGGCTGGCAAGTAGATGAGATGAAATTACCTGAAAGCCAGGGGAACATACCTATCTATCTGTACATGTGTGTGTGTGTGTTTTTTCATGCATGACTGTGAGTGAGCAGGTGTGCACTGGCAACTGGAGTGGGGCTGTGAGCCTCGAGAGGGTTGAATGTCCAGGTGCCAGTAACTGGAGAAACCAAAAGCAGGGGCATCTACTGGTTAGGCTGTCAGCTCAGCTACCAGAGGGATGCACATTGTGTATACGTATGTATTTCCCAGTACCTGACCATCATCATGATCAGCCAGAGAGGGTAACAGGATGAGGCTGACTGTGCTGTTTGTGCCTATGGGAGTTCTGAGTGTGTCCATCTGTGCTGTCCTGTGTGGCCAAACCTGTCTATATGTGTTGTATGCGTGTTTGTGTCCCTACTGGTAATGCATACTTAGTCCTGCTGTCAGTTGGACCTGAGGACAAGGAGCTGTGGTAGCCTCACATCTATATGGCTGTTGGATGTGTCCCTACATTCTTAACGGTCTGAAAATAGGGTCCCGTGTGTCAAATTTGAGCATATGCATGCTATATATAGAATACTGTATCATACATTGGGCACTGCACTCATAAGTAATTAATAAAATAACCTGACAACAGAATATTGACAATATCTCTAGAAGCATTAATTAGTTTTGTATGTTTTTACTGAAAAATGTTTTTTACTAAAAATAACAAGAGAATTCTTTCACTTTAACCAGCCTATACTATCTACACACAGAACAAAACCCCCCACTATTCACGTTTAGCATTTGGTGGAAACCCCTATGTTTTAAATATGCTTATCTTATTTGTAAATTCCCTTCTCCCTGCTTCACAATTCATATAGAAAATGCAGAGGCGTTCTAAAGAGAGTGACTTGGTTCTTAAGTTTAGTAATGAAAGTATTTACATTGCAAATATGCTAAAACCGGCAACATTTTTAGTTGTTCTCTTTTATCTGTTTTTGGTTTATGTGTACTTACACTCAAGGCAGCTGGTCCTGGAGGTCCTGCATCTCCCTGTTTAAAACAGTAGAGTAAGTAAATCAGCAATCTCTTTAGTTATACATATTTAACCTCTAGGTATTTCAGAGGATATGCACCACTGCAGAAGTAAATTCAGTGTAATCATCAAACATTCTCTGATTATGAAATATATAAGTAAAGCAATATTATTTTACAGTAACAGTGTAAAGGTACACAGTTCACCACAGGTTAAATGGAACAAAAAAAAAAGAGGAAAGCCTCTGCATAAATGAATCACATCTTCAAAAAAAGCAACCCTTCAAACCCCATTTGCATATGTTAAATTACAAGCTGCCGTTTACATGCACAAGGTGGCCATTGAAGTCAGTGTGACAGCTCACATATGTAAAGACATCTGACTGTGGAAAATGTTAACAGAATTAGGTCGCTGGGGTACAAATCAGGCTGTGAGACCTTCATGTTCACTTCACAGAAGCAAATCAGAGCACCCAGAAAGCAATTCAGAACATTGAATTTAGGCTCCTGCTCTGAATTCCTTTCAAAATTTGTTGTAATAAAGAGCACTTGTCTTTCATATTTACAGTTAGATTGTACTCATATTCTTCAAGCCTTAAGCTACACAAATGGCAGCAGTGGGTGTTTGTCACACTTAGTTAAAGCAATGTGTTCAATATTGAAGAAATAACATACATGCTCACATATGCATAAAAATTTACAGATAAAAAAAATACCTTTTCTCCTTTAGGACCAGCCACACCAGGACTACCAGGGTCACCTTTTAGTCCCTGGGCAAAAAAGAAAAATGCATATTTGTTGTTATCTGCGGATAGTGTTGGACAAAATCCTGCAGTGCTGTGAATGACTATATACTAACCAACTAAGCCTTAAAACATTAATATGAGTAGTACTATTTCATAACTCTTTATTTTCATTATTCTGTGAACACATTAACATCTACTGAAGACTGCATGTGCCTTGAACACATAATTAAGCACACAAAACCAAACTATCTACTTGATTGTGCCCCATATGGCAAGTAGCATGTAGAAACGCAAAGATCCTTTGCAGTCCCAGAAGGTCTGTGTCTTGTGTGGATTACAAAATGGAATACTAGACAAAGTACTGGTACATTCACTTAACCTCTGCTAAAATTGGAAAGAAGTGGACAGAGAGCTGTGGATTCTATGGTTCAAGTAGCAATGCCGAGCTGGTGAGCAACAGCAGCATACAGATCAGAGCTGCTGCACATTCTCCAACACTATGATATCTACCAATGTTTGAAAAGGTAATTAGAGAAATAATCAAGTCCTTCCTTCCTACCTCCCCTCCTTAGTTCTCTCTTCAGTTGGAGAAGCAGGTAATACCACCTAGTCTTAAACTGCAATTTCACAGTTGCAGAATCGTACAATGATTTGGCTGGGAAGGGACCTTTAAAAAGTCATCCAGTCCACTTCCCCTGCAATGAGCAGAGACATCTTCAACTAGATTAGGTTGCTTAGAGCCCTGTCCAAGTTGATCTTGAGTGTTTCCAGGGACAGGGCATCCACAGCCTCTCTGGGCAACCTGTTCCAGTGTTTCACCATGCAGCTGTAAAAAATTTCCTCCTCCTATTTAGTCTGAACCTACCCTCTACAATATCTACAATACAGCTCTTCCACTAACATGTCTCACCAGAAGCCCCCCCCCCCCCATATTTTAGCACCCAGCATATAATCTTTCTTGTCTTCTCTTTGCTGCAAAACACATGGAAAAGTGAGAGGTTTTTAAATACACCCAGCAAATTCAAGCCGTTCTGCAGTGAGGAATGAACTTAATTGCAAGGCTGGACCAACCTGCCAGGATCTCCTTTTTGTTTAAACCAAGAGATTTGTCTTGTGCCTTCCCTCTGACCACTGCTTTAGAGGCATGCAACAGGAGAGCTTGTACATATTAACTCAGAGACAGCTCTACAGGTTCAAAGATTTTACTTAGAAACGAAATGGCCATAATGCAGACAATACAGGACCAAATAATAATGAGATATTCCACAGGTAGAACACCATCATTATTATTGTGGAGGTTAAATAGGTCGAGGACAGAAAAAAAATAATCTGAATCGGAATTAGGGTTTACTAACTTAAGTTCTTCCCAGCCCCCTTTTGCTCTTGCAAACTCTCCTCCTCAGTTTGCAATAATTGGAAAGATAGAGACAACTGGCATGAAAATGATAAGTAACATCTGTGCCTTGGTGGGTACAGAAACATTAAATCAGTGAGTGTTCTAAATACTGCATATTTGTGCAACTTCACTTCCTGCTAAAATTACATTAATTCACCATCTGGAAGGAACATAATTTAGAACTATATGAGCATTTAAGTACCCACTTTGGATTAAATTTGTGGTTGTTGTAAATACCCCTGATTTAGCTTTGATTTGTCCTTTATTAAGCTTGCCAAATATGTAATAGTTAAATCAGAAGTAGTTTTGCTGTTTGAACTTAAAAATGTAATAGGCAGATGGATTCAAAAACCAAGCCAAAAATTTGCTTTCTTTTTACAATCTGCATATTTATGACATAGTTTTAATATTGTTTCCATTTACTACATTTTACTTTTCACCTCCTTCTGAAAGATGGCACACAACAACTCCATATTCTAAAAAGCCATTTTAGGAAGTTTTCAGATATGCAGACTGTCTGGATTTGGTTCAAAATTCGTATTAGCAAATCAGTAGTGGAACAATAGGTCTGAGTTTAAGAATCAGCTCTTAGGTTGCATATTGACAGAAGAGAGAAGGTAAGGGTAAAACAAAAAAAATAAATCTGCAACACACAGATGGCCATATATCCGTGAATGTATCTACTGATAGGAAAGACAAGTAAAGATGAGAGATACTGAAACTAAGCCATGCCATGTCAAACTATAACCTCGTTTTTTTCCTAATTGGTGTGTTTAAAGCTTTTAGTAGCGTTCTGGCAGCGTACCTTGGTGAGGTATGCAGTCTGACAACTACTGCAGAGATGATGACCACAGAAGTTGACCCCACATAAAAAGGACAAGGGGAAACTACGTATTTGACAACAAGCCTTACAATGTTTGAAGCAGGATTTTTGAGTACTCAGAAAGGTTTCTATAAAAAAGTTTTTATTTTAAAATACTTGAATTAGTTTCCTTTGCTGTTTAAATCCCCAAGGCGGGGCGGGGCGGGGGGAAGTCATATCAAAAAAAGAGCAAAGGCAAACTGTAGGCCCTTCTAGTGCAGTACAGTACAGTATCCCGTCTCTGGCAGAGACCAGAACAGGATGTGCTGGTAAAATGGATGTTGTTATCTAAGCAGGTATCATGTGGATGACTTTAGATTAAGCTTTAATTTAGAAAATCTTATTTTCTGCAATATTTTAGGATAACAAGGTCAGTTTTGAAAACTTCTAACTAATTTCTATCAATCTAAGGACCCTATTGCCAGATTTGCCAGAAATTCAGGAACAGAGTAAAAAATCCAGCAGCTTTCATAACAGAGGATAAATGAATTATTGAATTCTATCCCAATCTAATTCTATTTTTTGGGATTAATATAACAATACATATTTGTGAGTTCATAAACAGCCTCCCGATGGTACTTTTTCTCCTTTTTAAGGACCACAGGTTGGTCTTTTTACAGGTCAGAATAAACTTATACGTTATGGTTCCTTGGTGGATGCCAAAATGTAAAGTAAGTGTTAGGATATGCATGTACATAGCCGACTCAAGGCTAACAAGATAACAACATGAGAAATGGTACAAATGAGAAATGTTACTTAGATAAGACAGGTATTACTGTAAAACAATTGCTGACCAACAGAGAAATTACTGGAATAAGTATATCACAATTATTGTGATACGGGTGTGAAGTCAGTAAAATTGGGACCAATGGGAGAAAGGTTACACTAGAGGCAGGCTTTATGTTTTGAAGGGGATGGCAATGGTGTTTCTTCTGGTAGAAGGAATTTAAAGCAGAAGTTACCATATTGGTTCACACTGCTTTGAACAAATATTTAACCAGACTTTTCTTTGATGCTTCTTTAATGGACTCTTAGCCAGCCTACAAAATCAACTGGATTAGGAGACAAAAACAATTAAAACATAGTAACTGTGCTTTAAAGCTCTAAAAATGACCGTGGTTTCACAAAGTCTCCAAATGATGTGATTTTGTTAATGGTGTCCCGACACTGTTGACATAAAAGGTAACAGTTTTTCTATTTGCATTTTTCTTTTAAACCAGGGATGAACTCATATACTGTTTGCTGTTCTCTGGAGTTCCATGATGGAGTAAAAATAACTTTACTTAGTGATGTGATAAATGAGTTCCTTACCAAGTCTGAGAACAGTTTATTCATTCAAAAGAAGAGCCAGGTAAAATCAAAACCAGAAAACAAAACAGTTTTTCATTTCCTATGTTTTCAGTCATTTGGATAAGATCAGAATAGTCAAATATTTTGTGAGAAGAGAGAACCAAACAACATTCTCTCCTAAGCCAATTACTGTGTGTCAAGATGATCTGAACTGGTACTACTACCATCACTAGCTGTGTTGGGTTTGTGTGTGGTTGGGTTTGGTGGAGGGTCTAAAGGGGTGGTTTCTGTAAGAGGTTTTTAGAAGGTTCCCCAGCTCCAAAGTTCAATCTGCCTCTGGCCAAGGCAGAGCCAATCAGCACTGTAATTACTGAGTGAGCCCTCTCTGTTCTCTGTCTTGACCCTTGAGCCTTTTATTATATTTTCTCCTTCCCATCCCACCAGAAGGGTGAAGGAGTGAGCAAGAGAGTGGCTGCATGGTGCTTTGCTGCTGGATGGGTGGGCCCAAACCACGACACTAGTGAAAAAGACAGAAGATGAAGAGAACACAGAATTCACAGCTTGATGTTTGTGCTGGGAAATCACATCCCATATGGCTGTACTGTCTCAGGAGCTACCCTATAAAGTAATCTTAGTCCCTAGGAGTATCATCTAACCTGCCCATTAAATGACAGTAACAATTTAAACCGTGTACACCTTCTGCGAGTATTCCCATATAACCTACAGGGGATATATTAAAAGGGAAACGTGTGTTGCTCCTCAAACAGGATGGGGAAGGCATCCTGTAATTTGAAGGAGTCTGCTTCTGTAAATTAGATTTTCTTGCAGACTGGTCTGTTGCTATTAACCTTGACACTGTGGTGTTCATCTGGGTTTAAAAGCCACACAAGGGATTTGTAAGGGTTTAATGAGCAAACACCTCTCTGGCTGAGACTGACTAGCTGGCAATCCCTTTGATAAAACATCTGCAGCTCAAACAAGGGGATTTGTATGACAGGACAGGGAAGTTTGAGGAAGACCTTCCACAGTAGACTGACAATGAGCTGATCTGGGAGCAAACACAGAGGCCTCAGGAAAGCTAGGGTAAGGAGAGGAAGCTTACTGGGAAACTCTTACAGAGCTGCCAGAGTTTTCTAAGGCTTACACTGGCTGGCAGCAGACAACTGGACTGAAGGGTTTACATGTTTACATCAAGAGCCAGGGTTCTGTTTAACAGCTCACTGAAGACAAACTACTGAGATGAAGAGACGTATCAGTCACAACACAGACCTCACCAGCAGTCTTAGAAAATAGGGCCCACTGCTTTTTCTAAGCTGTCACCAGTTACTTACTTAGCCACCGCTGGGAAGTATCTGAGAAGTGCATTAACCTCTCGCCGCCAAACTAAACGTTTACCATAATAACAGACATGAATTTGATCTAAAAAAAAGAGTACCAAAATGAATGGTTAACTTTGCATAAAATTACCAATAAGAAAGCTCTTTCTAGATTTCAGGAACATTATGAAAATTGTTGTGTTCCTTCCAAGTAAAACATGCCTTTTGTGCCCTAATGCTTTACTTCATGAATTCTGATTTAATATGCTCTAGCAGGTTTGAGGCCTGAGAAAACTGTATCGTACACTGAAAATGGTCTCAGGGGGAGAGAGGGCGGAAGACAGTGGTTATACATCATCACAGAAGAGAGATGAAACATGTAAAATGCACTGGCAGATGATGACAGGTGCTCTTCCCAATGAAAAAAACCACAAAGATCAGGTGGACCCAACCAGAGTTCCAGCTCAGACTTCAATCAGAGGTCTCCAGAAGCTCCTGCATTAGCCAAGTGTCACTGAAAGTGCACCTGTTTGTGCAGCATATGCTTTGCTACATGCATGTGGCAATGGAAAATGATGTAAGATAGGAATAAACTTTTGAGGGAAACAGGTTTTTCACTCTAAAAGCTATCTGTCTGAAAAAACATCGGTCATTATTTACCATTTCCTGGCCTGCATTAGAGTAACCTGGTCAATCTCAACAACAGGTTAAAATCTCTTAGAACACCACATATTATCTAAAGTACTGGCAATACAGTAAACAAACCAACACACTAACCAACAATTCACATTTGGTGAACGCAAATTATTACAGATCAAATAAGCAATCTCTACCAAGTAATAAAACTTGGAAATACACCAGTGAGTAAGACAACAGAACTACCCTTCCTCTGCAGCACAGCCCGAAAACCTAAATTAAAACAAACAGCTTCAGTGTTGGCTGTATAACATTGAGCTCTATACGTTTGGGTAATGTTTCTAATTCAGCAAAGTATTTTCAAAGCTCCAAACAGAATACTATTCAGTTTATGTCTCGTGTATTTTTACATATTGCCATTGTTCTTTTCTCATTAGTGTAATTCAGCAACTTCAAATTGCTACACTACTAGAATTCTCTGGATCCTGAGCAGATCCTGAGCCTACTATGTCCTCATACTTTTGTTCCTAACAGAATCCTCAAACTCTAGATATAATTAAATATGATTATCAACTTCATACTTTCAAGCAATGTGATTCTTCCCTTCCTATCCAAGTATTTCCTTACAATGCTAATACTGAGAGTGTAAGATTAGATGGACAGCCCGTAAGGGTGTCAAGGTAAATGACTGTTGCTACCATATCAAGACAGTAGATCTCTTAAAAAATGTTCATACTTCTGTTCACCTTTTCCCACAAGCATAAAAATAAGAAAGTCTGATATTTTTTCCCATCTTTCTGCTGAAAACCTGGGATTATTTTCATCTGTCAATGAACTTCAGAGGTCCATCCTTTGACATCAGGTATGTGAAGAAAGCCAACATTTTACATAGGTAGGAAAGTTTTTAGAAAGTCACTTAGGGTTTCACTTTCCCCAGCAGGAGAAAAAAAGTAATTAGTGGATCATTTAGTTTAATGCTGTAGAGATTATATATGAGATTTGAATTTCAGATTATTTTTTTTTTATACTTTAAAAAAAAATAATTTACAAGAAAGACTATTCTTCCTCTAGCCATGCATGACACATGCTGATAGATATAAAACTTTCTGATTTCACTTACTTTTGTTGAAGGATTTAATTTATATCCACAAAACATTAGCTGGTAATATCCCATGATATTCACTTCCTACCTGAACCACTGGTCAAGAAAATGACATGATTCCAAAAAGAGTCTAAAAGTTTCTAAGATAAAGATTTTCTTTCCATTTCATTTCAACTGACAAGTGTATGAATATAACATAAATCTTACTCCACAGATAGTTTCATGGATATCTGTATTGCAAATTTGTCTTTATTCCATATGGGATATGAACATGGTAGAGGACAAACTGTACATACCATGATTTCTTTCAGATAGTGTGTCTATGAAGCTCCACTTATTACAGTGATATAAATGATGGAATTATTAAGATCAAGTGAATAAAAAAGTCTCAAGGGGTAAAGCAGAGATATTACTCAAGCAAACTGGCTCTTCATATTACAGTTGGGCTTGATGATCTTAAAGGTCTTTTCCAACTATAGCGATTCTGTGATTCGTATTATACAGACAAATACCTGCTTACAGATGTAATGTGAACACATACTGCAGGGAGACTACATTAGTAATATATTGTTATAAATAAATTCTCTTTAAGAAGCTAAAAACAATGGCAACCACATTACTAGTATTTCTAGTAAGTATTCATGTTATCAGATGGATTTTGAATAATATCTGAGACTGGGACATGGCATTGTAGATCTTGGCTCAGATTCCTGGAGTGATAAACTTGAGATGTGCAGAGCAATTAAATGTGTTCATAGTTCCTGCATCCAAACCTGGTTCTCAATGAGATTAACTGACCCAGTTAGCACAACCAGTGCAGGCTATGGGAATTAAACTTTTTAGGTATCTCTTGATCATTACAGAAAGCCTAGTTTCCAAATCACGTCTGGCTTTCCCTCTGTCATGCTACTTCATTCTAACAAGAACTTCTTGTACAGCTAAGAAAACACAAGTGGTAACAGCAAGCAAAACTGTTCTGTGACACCTACTTTCCTGATTTTGATTAAAATAAATTCAAATATGTCTCTACCATTTGTGCATGATAAAACATTCAGTCATAATTTTCAAGTTCTTCACTAGTGGCTCCAGAGACCCTCACTCCCCCAGGCAGAGACAACAGCTGCCAGCAGCCGATACCACTAGCTTTAAGTGTTTTTAGGCTTGCTTTATATGGCACTGCAGATTACACCCATGTAAACAGATTAACTTGATTATTTCAGAAATATCAAATGTTACATTTCTCTATGTGGAATTAGTTTGAGAGACACTGATAGCAACCAAAAGTCAATGATACACAGGCCTTTAAATTTAAACTTAATGACTGGCATCTCCGTGCACAGTGATAAGAGAATCCAAAGCATTTCATATATAGGTGTTGTTAAAAGGAATTATGTGTGGATTCAAACAGTATGTTATTGCCTAGTGCAATTTTACTTCCAAGATGTTTTAATGACAGTTCCCATGGTGATAATCTACCATTTCTTGACACGTTACAACAGTTCAGTAAATATTTCGAAATATAAAGGTTGGATGTTTCACACTTTCACAGTGCCACTATGTCAAATATGTTCTAGAGTTCACCAGACACTTGGTATACCTTACTCTTCCTAAAAGGTTTATGGAACAAGATCCCATGTAGTAAAGGAGATCGTGTAAGACCAACACAGAAATGTCCCCAGAGCTATGGAAAGAAACACAGATGTGTTTTTTCCATGCTGTCAGCATATGTGTATGCATGACAGAAGTATATGGTTCACCTTTACAGACAGGCAGGCTACAAGAGAATACCTCTTTGAATACCTAAATGAAGTTTCAGCTCAGTACACAGTATACGTGTTCCTATGGAGGATATCCAGTATTAGCAAAAAATAGCCTGATTTATCTAGCATTAAATTATAATAACCTAAAACAGGAAAAATATTTTTATATTTACAGTACGCATAGAGAGACAGATGACATAAAAATTGACATAATTATGTAGTCTGTTTTAGTGCATTTTCAGTAGACCCAGCTAGATTTTCATAACATTTTTGTGTCAAATGCTGACCCTTTTACTCTTTTGGTAATATTGCTTAGTAAAGCTTTGCTGAATGTTTTTCCCAAATCCTGTATCTAGATTCCAGTCCTAATGCCTGTCATTCTCCACAGAATTTGGAGAGTCAGGTTCAGATCCATCTGTGAGATACCCTCTGCCCTCAACTGCAACGCTTTACAGCTGGAGAGTCAATAGTATCCTGCACTAAAACCTAAACCCAGGTTGACCCCCAGTTAGGTCAAGGAGACAAGAGAGGAAGGGGGGGGGGGGATAGAAAAACCAGATGGTTTGATTTTATTTATTTTTAAATTTGGCTGTTCAAATCATGCTGGCTGGCCATTTTATTATTGCACTGAAAAAAAAAAGAAATCCGATTTTCTGCCCTCTCATCTTGGTTTTATATATATGAAAAATAATATTTTAAAATAAATTAAACAAAACTAAAGTTTATTACTGGGCATGTCTATAGCATTAGCTCAGCTATAAGCTTGAATGTGAACTCAGTGATCAGGATTATGCAGTATTTTTAGACACAGATTCATGCTGTATTGCAAATATGGCTGAAATCAATTAACTAGGTAGGTAGAGAAATCTGGCAGAGAATAATACTGCAATTTTAACTCAAATTTTCTATCACACAAGTCACATGTCGCAGTGAGTGACCCATGGCTCTCACCCAGGAATGAAGAACAGCCCAAGTATTTGCCTTTCCAGAAACCAAGGCTCCAGGCCTAGCTATACCCTGCCCCCAGAAATGCCTTCTCTTCCAGCAGATTATCCAGACAGGAAGTATTATAAATATAATATATTTATATTTTATATAATATTAATATTTTATATTGTGTTGGTTTAATTCTGATACTTGTTTCCGTTTATCTCACGAGCCCTCAGCAGAAATATCATGGAAACTACCACATCATTACCCACAGCTCTCCTGTCCAACCTGAAGCCCTAATAAGTCATATCTTACCTGAATGCATCTCTTTTTCTTGCCCCATCATCTTGTGGATCTTAACTCTCTGAGTATACACATTTTCTAACTCTGTCACTCTTCTTACATAAATTCTGAATTTGGTTGCTTAAACATCCCCCTGAAAGTTTGTAACTTGACTTTTTCATTATCATTCAGTTTACCTCTCTTCCATGAATGCCTTCAGGTCCTGGTTCTCCTTTATCTCCTTTTTCACCCTAAAAGAATGAATATTTATTTTATTATATGTAGAAGAGAAATACTAACACATGACACTTTTTAACAGGAATTTTTTTTAAGATTCTGGTCTGTTCTACATGAAGTCCTACACATACATATACATTGCTGGCTGCACAAGCAAAACTATTTCTTAGGTTCCAACAGAAATTCTTTCCGCAAAAATGCATCTGAAAAACATCTAGTGCTCTGACAGCTATAGTTCTCTGTACTTCTCAGTGCCATTGAACATCCATAAAGACTCACCGTGGAAAAATATTCTTAGTTCTCACAGTGCTCCAAGAAAATGGTGGTAAACCAGAAATTTACACTGGGGAACAGTTTTCCTTTTGAAAATCTTCACCTCGACATTAAATTAATTGCTTTCATTCTCAGACTGTTGTTTAATAAGCAAGTCTTGTTTTAAATATCTGATAACAGAACTGTCCTCAACATTATAATCCATCTTTGACTCATACTGGTATATGGTTCGCTGACTGCATTTGAAAAATGGAAATAATTCTTGTAAAAATTTTCTCACAAGTATGAATATGAACAACATTATGACTCAAAAGAAAAACATAGTATGAAGGTTCCTTCAGAATAACTATATAGGCCGGTTCTTGTGTTTGCACATGAAACACTGACTACAAAACACAATAATCTTTGCAGGATACCTAAAAGGATTTAGTTCTAGGTTATCTCTAACTAACATGTTATTCTAGTTAACACATTTCATCAAAGTGAACAAAATACACCTGCTTAAAAAGCATAATTTAAGGGAGAATGTCTTCCAGAACTAACAAATCTAACCAGCTCTATTATTGCATGTCAGTCACTAGAACGAGCTTTGCCAAATCATAAAAGTCATGTATTGCTGATAAAAGCATAAGGACTGACTTTACTAGAGCCCAAGCTCTTTATATCAACCAAAGAAAGTGAACAGCTCTGCAATGAAGTTCCATTATCTCCAGGGGACTACATTTGTCTGAGCAGAACCTATTCATTATGTCAGCATCATCTTCATAATTCTGTTAGGTAAATGGTATTGATTGAACTGAGATCATTCAGCTAATTCTATTTGTGACACAGCCCTGATTCAGAGCTATTCCTCTAGTGGAGATGACAGAGGGCATTTCATCTAATAATCGGTTTTGCATAATGACTTTCTATGAGCTTTATCAACTGAAGCCTACCAACAAATTAGCAACAGTAACCTGTGAATTTAATAATCCCATGCACAAGATGGCTTTGCTAGTTCATTGTTTCCATTTTAATACATCTTGTTGATAACAAACCCAATGCTACGCATTAGCCTGAATCATACCGTTAAGATTTTTTCCTCAAGTATTGCCCTTCATGCTTGTCAAAAAATAAAAATAATTAAACCAGATAAATCTATGCATTTATTGTGAAAGCTGAAACACTAAACACTTACAAGAATTTAACACTGCTTATTTGAGTATATTTAAACCATAAAGTCCTCTTTGTTCTATGGATTAAGGCATTGGTTGAGACAGTAACATTTTTTAAACCGATAGTGAAAGAAAACCAGTTGGAGCCCCAAATTTATTGTTAATTTTTAAATAGCTCACTTAAATTTTTAGAAAAAACTGCAGAAATGACATTTTACTTTTCACCACAGTGATACACTGGATATTTAATACTGCTTTCAGAATCTGTCAATTAGTATCACACTGCTAAAATATTGCAACAGCTACAAAGGCACAATCATATATTTGACATAATATCTCCATATCTGAGTTTATTTCTAGAAGTTTTAAAAATCAAATCTGTGGAGATGGTTTTCTTCTGTGATTTATCTGCCTTCATCCTTTAAGAGAAAATGATCTCAATATGTGCAGATTTGCTTCAGAAGTGGTAGCATTCTGTAAATTCCTTGATGTATAGGCAGAAATCTAAGGTAAAAGAAGCTTGTCACAATTTGTTATGCAACATCTACAATGTACACTTAAAAACTTAAATATAGAGCCTAAGCCAAAAGCCAACCCTCCTCTCACCCTTGTTTATCATTTGCTTTGATGTTAGATGAGCAGCATGTGCTGGAGACCATGCCTTTTTTTTCTACAACAGGCAGACAGTAACTTTAAAACTTCGGTGGGCAGTTCTAGACACATACACATGTGGTTGGTCAATGCAGAGAAGAAAAACTCCCTTCCTTATGATTTACAACATATTTAGATTTAAGATGTTTGTCAGTTTCTTAGACAAAACGACAAAAAGCCCCCCCTGTTAATAAGCATCAGACCTCTGCAGAGTCCCGAGCGCTATGGCTTTCTGCCAGGTATGCCATTTTACTATGAACATATTCTGATTTTTTCATGGAGTAAATGATTTGTCCTCGCCATGCCTGTCGTGTGGAATGTCCGTGTCCTCTGTGAAGCCAGAATTCAAACCAAACAGAGGTCCAATTTTTACAATTTATTCGCAGGAGAACTGAGCCAAGTCACGCTTGTCTCTGCCTTTATGGAACACACTATACTGCATAATTAACAGCTTCAAATCTAGCCAATTTGCAGAATCACTGAAGCCACTCTGCAGTGTAGGGGATGCTGTTAACAACCAACATTGTGGCTTACTTCATAGATTAACAGAAAAGAGAGAAAAATGTGTTAATGCCACTTTATATCTAATGTTCCTGCCTGCTTATATTCAGATGAAAGAATTAAAGACTATTTATTGCAAAAACAGGATGACAAAACTAAGTGCCATGCCTTATTAGTTAACTAAAACTAATCCAATATAACACTGAATTATTTGTATTTCTTTGGGCACACTCTGCTTTCAATTACACCAATGGAACAAGCTGATGGGGTTGCTCCAGTATAACTGCTGGGAGGCATTAGATCTCTTGCGTGTAATAGCGGACACAGTGAATTCAGTGGTAACGTTCTTTAATTAGAGCCAGGGCTTCATGCATGGTCTCTGCAAGCTGAAAGTACCAGCCGTCAACTCACTTGTCCACTTTAAGGCTGCCTCATTTTCCTTGCATGACATTTTCTTCTTATCATAAAGGCAAAGTGATATATTTATAAATAAAATACATTCATACCAAAAAAATTACCAAAAAAGGTAAAGTTTTTTTTTTCAGCACTGACCTGTTAATGACACTAATCAGGAATTCCTGATATCATTCGTTCCAAGCGTTTGAAAGTACCATTGTTAACAATAGCTAAAATACCTTCCAAAGTACAGGAGCTATACAGTATCACTAACCCAGTATGGATACCTTATCATTTTTACTCTGAAACTCTGTGATTTTACCCTACATATCTTTAAGATAAGGATTGCTGGTTTTTAAAGTGCTCTTCTGTATTTTGCTACAGCTCTGTCTCTATTCCCTATGTGCATTTTCTTTTCTTGCGATCATTTCTCCACTGCTTCTTTTAAAATGAACCCAGCTCATAGTAATGGGTATTGATTTTTCCTAAATAAGTTATGAATTTAAAAAATCAGCATCTTCAGTTAAAAAAAAACCCAAATGACCAAACAATAAAAACAATGCTATGGCTCTTTCTGGTTTTGCTGATAGATGTCTGGAGAACTGGGGTTATGAAGGGCACCATGTCAATAACATTCTTACTGACTGACTGTAACCCTTTTGCTGAATGTGGGATAGCTTCAGGAAAGTGGCAGCACTCAGGGTCAAGCACCTCAGGACTGCTGAGACACTCTACCATTTTTTAAAAGGAGTGGAAATCCAGGCAGACTAATGATCTTGTCTCAGTTCAGACTGGGAGAAACTATGCAAGGAAACTGAAGAGTGACACGAGAAGCTTACTTCCAAATAGGCTGCAATCCTGAATCATGTAAGACTATTACCTAAGCAGGGTCAGAAAGAGCACAAAACATCGCAGAAACACACGTTTCTAGTAAATTCAAATCAACAGCAATGACTATCTGTAAGGGTGTCACTATGAAGACTGTGTCTTCCCAAACCCACCTACTTAGGATACGCCGAGACAGCAAGAAAGCTGGTGATCACAAAGCTTCATAGGCATCAGGAATTCAGGGACCTCAGTAGATACATTTACAAGAAACTGTGACCAAAACACTTCCAATTCCAAATCGTGCCATCACAGTATTGTGAAAAAGCCCCAGACAACAGTTGTCATTCCTGACCAAGCCAAATAACATGCCAGGAGAAAGATCGTTCCTTACTGCTTCTCTTACATAAACTGAGCAATACTGAAGACATTCATGCTGGAGAACTACTACTTAGTGTCACACATCACGTTTCCAAGCAAACTGTAGCCGTTTCTAAGCCAGGGAGCCTATATAAAGGCAAACTACCATCTCATCTGTGTCCAAAATCTCAGGCTCAGAATGATCTGAAGCAAGGCCAGCCCATGGCTCCAAAACTGCACTAACGAATCGCCCTTTCCTGTCAGGAGGAATGAGGCAGCCATCCATTTTTATTCTTCATAGTAAAACCTTAAAATGTAAAATGTCTTTAGTCAATCAGAACAGTGATCAAAAAAAGTCAAGTTCAATAAATGCTATAGTGTAGTGCTCTCCAAATGGAGAAATGAAATGCATAAATAAGAAGTAAAGAATAATCCCTGTAGCACTACTGCAGAAAAGGATCTGGGGATAATCATGGATCACATAGTGAGCAGAAGTCTGTAACACAAAGCTATTTTTAAATGGCTCCATTCTCCATTTGCCAAAAGTAAATTGAAAAAATCCAATTATTCTGGTTTACTTGCCATGGATGAGAACAGTGAAAAACAGTGTCTAGTTCAGGGCATCCCATTTTTCATGGAACTTTGTCAACTTTTAGATAGCTGCTCTTCTCCAAATCAGAATGATAGAAAGCTTGACATAATAAGTTAGGAAGAAAGAGTGAACATAGGACATGTTGATGAATCTCAAATATGGGAAAGAATGCTATAAAGGCGATGTTAAATTTTCCCATGGTAATAATACAAATGATGGGTTTAATTTGTAGCCAGAAGGATTTAGGTTTGGAGGGGGGAATTGGGGTTAAAAAGGCAGAGAATTACTGTAACAATCTATGTAAGAATAGAGTGAAATTGCCTTACATTTAAGTTTTGCTTGATAACGCTCTAGATAGATGTAATGATACTTCATCATGTGGATGTGGACATACAGACGTATTCTGAGGAGTTAGCAACTGGCAGGGGGGTTGGACTCAATGATCTTCAAAGGTCCCTTCCAACCCCTAACATTCTGTGATTCTGTGACTGCGTTCACGTTCAATCAAGACATGTAGTTCAGGAATACTTCTACGTTCTTCATGAAAGCTAAACTCTCACATTGCAATATCCACAAAGACTGATTTCTAAAATAGCCTACCAATTCGATGGCATCCTGGCAGGCAATAAAGTGTCCTCAATTACTACTTTATTAAAATCTTTTCTTCCACAGGCTACAGAACTATGATATACTTGAGAACTAAGCCTTCAGAAAACTGGGATTCTATTCTTTCACATGTAGAAAATGCCACAGCAAGGCCACCAGCAACACCTCATTGAAAACAAAAGAGAACAATCCTCTGATCTGATCAATCCTCTGTGTGTTCTTTACAGCTCTCTGAATCTCACCTTGATCCTTACATTTAATTTAACACTATCTTGTGGAAATCCAAACCACTGCCTAACAGTCCCTGATGCTGACACGGGTAGTTAGGATCGTTAATGAAATACTAAAAGGCATTAAATAATACTGTGAATAGCAGAAAAAATTATGTAGAATAGTACATAACATACAAGTGATCTGTTAGGGTAAAAGAAACATAAAGACACAACTTTGTCCTTTAGGGTGATGGGTGTTAGCCAGCACAAGAAATAAAAGCACTGAGATTTCAGATAACTCCCTCTTGCTACAATTTTATAGAAGACAAACCACAATTTAGCTTTGCTATTCAATAATAAATGTCCCAAACAAATGTACTCAGGCTTAAGATGCTCACTCTTTTTGCCACAGGAAATTTAGACATTGTGGTTTGCTAACTTTGCTCTGTATGCTATCCTGTCATGGCTCATCCTGCCATCACCATTTCACTTATTTTATTTATATTTTCCCCTCCTCAAACCTCTCAATATAAAGGAGGAAAACCAAACAAAATCAACACC
>JAAGNO010017788.1:128770-147890 GCA_033439905.1 Ceryle rudis
CTTATAAAAAGACTGGAGAGGGCCTGTTTACAAAGGCCTGTAGTGAAAGGATGAGGGGCAATGGTTTTAAATTAGAAGAGAGTGGGTTTAGATTGGATGTAAGGAAGAAGTTCTTTACCATGAGGGCAGTAGAACACTGGAACAGGTCACTCAGGGAGCTGGCTGAGGCCCCATCCCTGGAAACATTCAAGGTGAGGCTTGATGAGGCTCTGGGCAACCTGCTCTAGTTGAAGATGGCCCTGCTCTCAGCAAGGGGCTTGGACTAGATGACCTCTAGAGGTCCCTTCCAACCCAGACATTTCTATGATTCCTAAATGCAACAACTGGTAATGGTCAGTTCAAATAGACCAAGAGTGAGATCTTGAGGCCACACTTAAAGCTAAAGAGAGGGTAAAAAAGGAAGTTCCTTGTGAGGAGATATTAGGAAGTTACAGAGAATGAAACAAAGAATTTCACTGTGGTATTATATACACTGAAGTTCTTGCCTCTACAGTCCTTAAATACTCCAAAAAGTTGAATCCATACAGAGGTAGCTAGTAAGGATGATCTAATACAGAACAGTTTTCATAGTAGTAGGTACTAAGTAAGCTGGTATTCTTCATTTAGGAAGAGACAGCTCAGGAATGCATGATAGATGCTTACTTATTGTTGATTTGTACTGAAAAGGAGAACAGGAATCTTCCAACAGAAGAATTAAGGGACACCAAATTAAATTAAGAGGAAGCAGGTTACAAATAAACAAAATTAAGTGGTTCTTCAAACATGAAGGTAAACAGCATAACTCCTCACCACAGGCTATTGCAGATGCTCGAAGTTTACATGAATTGAAGGAAAAACTGCACTCACTAATGGAAGAGAAGTCCACTGAAGGCTACTAAATTCACTGAAAACACATCTGGCTGAGATCACACTCTCAAATAATTGGAAGCTGGAAGAATACATGGGGAGAAGCACTGTACTTACGTACTTCGTCTTTATGCTTTTCCCTGGGCACTACTTCTGGCAATCATTAGAAGCAGGATGCTGAGCCTGATGAATCTTTAATCTGACCAAATGGGTGTGTGTAAGTAAATTAAACAGTGATACAGCTTAGGACCTGGAACTTAGTCATCTACATCATTAAATGGATAGACCCCAGCTGTGAAGGTCTCTTGCAGACATTTCACTAAGTCTAATTAGCATTTCCCCATATAATTCCCAGGCACAGTTCAAAAGTTAACATAGGCTCGGGACTATTCCCAACAGGTAGTTTTGATTAAGCCTGTTTCAAAGGGCAAGACAGTTAAGCAGTATGAAGACGGCCAGATCAAGCCAAATACCACAGAACTACAGTATAAGCCCTGATAATGTTTAGCTTACTAAGATAAATGCCAATGTGCTTACTGTTATTATAGGTAGAGGCTTCCTGCAGAATTAACACTATGCTTTTGCTCTTCCTCTAGAATATGTGTTTACCGGTGTCTGTCTCTCTTTGTGATTGTATATGAACTGCTTGGTAATAAAAAAAAAAGATGCTGTCAAATGAAAACACTTGAATACCTATTCATTGAGATGGCTCTCTTGTAAACAACATTTAACCTCATATGACTTCATGAAAAAAATCCTACAATGTTATCCACAATTTCAGAGCAGAACAATACAAGCAAGGCAAAGCAAAACTTTCCCTCCAAGCACAAAATTAAAAGGTGCAAATAGGTGACTAAATAGTTACAAGATGAGAAAGAAAAAACTCTAATACTTCCCCATACAGAACTAGGAGATATGTATGAAAAATCTCAGTTCACATTTACATCTGGTTGTTAAAGCACCCAGTCTCGACTGCATGAAATAGGATTTCAAGGACTTCAGAAAATCTCCCCCTTGCCCCAGTAAAGTATCTATACTGATGGCTAGCAAAGGTTAGAAGCCACATCTTCAGCCCACTGGCAGCGACTCCACCGCCACCCATCCAAACTAGGAAACTGGACCTTTAGTCTGTAAAGCTAAATGCCTGTTCTTCCATTATTCCAAAATACATTCAGACAAACAAGTCTGTCTACAGAGTGACCACAGTTACATCAAGGTTTGCAGCTTACTGAATTTATGCTTTTAATCTTTTGTTCAGGAGAATCTACAGCTGACAAATAGAAGCACAGAAGGGTTTACTAACTGGTTTCTCTTAATTATAATTTTTTTAGTATTTTAAATTATAGACCTTTGAGGGTCATGACTGTCTTCTATCCATCAGTAATGGCTTCTATTTTTCCAAGCAGGTTGGAAGCTTTCCCAGTACTTGAGCTGTCTTATGTGGACTGGTTTAATCACTGTGATTTATGGTACAAACATCAAAATATTAGAAAGACTAAATAACGACTAACTTCAACTAACATCTTAGAAAGGAAAACTGATTCCTTCTTCATTTACTTAGGCTTATTTAAGAAAAGCATGTTAAAGACTGTGAAATAAAATACTACAACTGGGGATGCACAGGAAGTTTATAGCCTTCTGTGTTCTAAATGGATAGAAGATAGACAGAGGAGTATTTTATTAGGTGTGATAGGATGAAAGCAGAAAATGTTGAACCTCCAGGAAATCGTCTTGACACTTAAGATCTATTAGGATTTTTCTTCTAAAGGAAATAGAGGAAGCCCTATTTCCTGGGATAAATCAAATTGTACTTCACAAAATAGTAAATATATACAAAGAACATCCTGCATTTAGAAAAAAAGTGAAGCAGATGACAATTTTTTCTACATTTAGGTTGGACAAGCCCCAGACTCACTCTCTCCTCACATGTATACACAGGCAAAAGCAGAATCAAAACATACAAAAAGTAGAGATAAGAAGATGAAACTTTGGAAATAATTAATGAATGACTATCATTATGATTTCACTCTCGGTTTTTCCCTTAGTTAAATACATGCAACTCTTTTATTGATATCATTTTTACTGAGAAATATCAATGAATTACAGCAAAATAATTACTATACTAAATATCAAGTGTTTAAAAGCGCATATCACAGCACATACACTGCTACATAGCTCAGCTCCAATGACATCCAGTTTTAAAATCCTCTATTTCAAGTGTGAGATGTGAGGGGAATATGCTTTATAAAAGAAAGCAACCAGTCAAGGAAAACTGCATTGAAGACTCCCTCTCCAGAGCACAGCCATCCTCCCACAACTTCTGAGATATCAACTAATATTGTGATTTAGTCTATGTAATAGCATACTTGAGTTAAAACAGAAACAGGGATTTTATACTAGTATTTTGAAGCAGCTAAGCAAAGCAAGGAATTTAGTTTTCCCAGCTTTGTCAAATCACTATTACCTACTAGTGACAATCCAGTCATGTTTGCTCAGCTATAATTAACATGTAAATGTGTTGGCTTTTCTATCACCACTATTCCAAATAAAATACAGGTTTGTTCCACACATGCTGCCAAACCTTAATGAAATTTATATGGTGCTCATGTTCTGTGTGTCCAACAAAACTGAATTCTCAGTGTCCTAGCTCAATTACAGAAATAACTGAATCTGTGAAGGATACTACAGCAAATACATACTCTGACAAAGAAAGCTAACAAAATGACAGAAAGATGGGGGGACCTGGGTAAAGAGGTCAACTGATGCACTTAAACAACTTTCTTCAGCAAATTAAGAAGCTACAAATTACTACAGAAGATGACTACTGGAGAAGTAAGGGGTTACCTGAGAGATGGACAAAACATTTATAATGAGGTACTGAGAGTTCTGAAATTTTTATTTTTTTTTTTAACTTGCCAGTGACAATAGATAACTGGATAACTTCTCTCCTCCCCAACAGCTGCATTTAAGGAACTCAAACCAACTGGTGCTTGAGGGAAGATTCTGCCCTTGGTTTCTGTTTGGCGGATTTTGCTTTTCTCCATTCAGGGTAAACCGACAGTCATTAAATGATGCACCAGATTTTCTGGCGTAGCTTTAAGCATATGTTTTAAGAATACCTGGTGCTTCTAACTTTGTTGTTAGAACAGAGGCTGATTTTGTGGATCCTTGTGTTATCAAGGTTTCCACTGGCTTTAAAATCTGCTATTTTGGGGGTTCTGTGCTTTTTATTCCAACTGGAGGCTTGTGACATGCTTGAAGCACGACCACTTATGACTTCACTGCACTGCAAGTTGTATATGGCTCAAGTTCTTGTTGGTGCATTACACAGCAATTTTCTGCATGTCATCTTCTCTATCAACCTGGTCCATATTTTACTCCCTTTTCATCATTTTGTATTCATAGTATTTCCCAGAAGTATCAAAACCAGGATCAGAGATCTCTGATTGTTAGAACTCTGTCTCAGAAACACCACGTACAAGCTGATCTGAAAGGCAAGTTTTAGGTTATGTGTCACTAGTTTCAGTGCGTGACTGTCTTTCATACTCTGAACTGTGAAAGACTGATACCCATTTTCTTTTTCAGAAAGGAATTGCTTTACATTAGGACACTGGAAGAAAGCAGTCAAAAAAAAAAAAAAAGGAGAAAACAGCAATACATAGGAGGCTGTAAAGCTGAAACAATCAAAACTGTATTTAGAAGATGCAGGGACAGAACTTCAATCATGGGAATTGCCACAGTTCAGGTGAACAACGCTGTGATCAGACAGCCCAGCAGCTGCATGGCAATTTGATCCTAATAAATTTTAAGATTCTCCTTTTTTTAGTACTCAACAAATTTTGAAGACACCTTTAGATTTTATGTTGAACAATTTATTTTTTAATTATTTGTATTGGAAAATAAACTGTTTCAGAATGTTTCAGGAAACCTAAGCTAAAAACATCCCAGAGAATGCATACACACCCATCATCCAAGCAACCACCTACAGTGCTACCCAGTCATTCCCCAACACCTTCCATGAGGAAAAAAGCATCAGCTGACTGGTGATCGGATATTTAAGCAAGGGCTTGCTATCAGTCACCCCCAGATGTGATGCTCAACAGTGAATGAATACACATCTCAAAAAATCTGCCTATAACATGTTCTGCTGAATGCTAGTAGTCCATAAAGTAAATTAAATGTATGTTCACATCCTGCTCCCACCAATATTTGAAAAGAAAAACAAAAAATCCCCAACCACTGACCCCAAATAATTTTTTATTATTCTTTTTGATGTGGATTTATAATATGAACACATGTGCTAAATCAGAAAAATATCACACTTGATTTCACTGTTCATAAAATCCTAGGAAAATTGAGGCTGGACATGAACCTCAGGAGCTCTGTAGTCCAACCTCCTGCTCAAAGCAGAGTTCAGCTATGGGGTCAAGGCAGGTTGCTCAGGTCTGTTCTTGAAAACCTCCATGAAAAGAGGCTGCGCAACTGCTTTGGGCAACCTGTTCCAGAGCTTAACTGTCCAATCACAGAAAAGTATTAACTGGGCATTAAAAATAAACAAGGATATACACTGTAAATTAAATTGCTGTGCTCTGTGCTTATCCAATTAGAAATCAGTGTGATACTTTGCATAATTTTTATGCTAATAATAGAAAATGGGAAAATCATTTAAGATAATCTGATCTCCTGTATTTTCATGAAGCAAGTCTTTCTTTAGTTTACTCCCTTTTCTGTAAGCAGGATAAAAAGTGCAGACCACCGGAACAGGGAATTACTTCCATAATAAACAGTGTTAAAATTGAAAACCTTTTCCTAATGGCTACACAGCATCTTTCTTGCTGCACTTTCAGTCTATTGCTTTGCAGGCACTATGGACACAAGAAATATATCAATCCCTTTCTCTTTGCAGCAGTGTTAGGTGTTTGAAGACTGTTTACATATTTCTTTTCAGATAGTTCTACTCTAAGTAATCTTCATTCACGCAATCCTTCCTCAAAGTTTATGTGTTCCTGAGCATCTGTCATTCTCAGTGCTCTCCTTTCAAAGAACTTCCAGTTTAAGCCTTACCAATAGCAAGTAACACAGGACTATTTAATTAGTGTTTCGGACAATATTCAACTTTAAAAGAGATTAGTAAGGGTCTTCCATTTGCAACTGCCTGCCTTCATTTACCTGTGTGCAGCTTGTGATCCAAATAATACTCAGATTTTAATTTCTGAGTAGGTACTATTTGATTTGTTGTTTTTTCTTTTTTTTCAGATCAGATTTATTCTCTCTTACAGCTAGTTCTTTGCACTTGTTCCTTCTGTGTCATATCATATTTTTTTCAGGCTACATCTCTGACTTCCCAAGAAAATTCTGGATTTTAAAGCTTTGTTCTAGTTATTATCAATCCCTCCTGACCTCCTACCATCATAAAGTGTCATGCTTGTACTTTCTATCCCATAGTGTAAAATTACAATTCTGAACAGTATTAGAATGAGGACAGATTCACATCATATAGGGTCCCTTCCTGGCAGCAAACCAATTAAAACTGCTCTCAGCATATACTTTTTCAGTCATGCTATAGAAGGGTACACCAATGTTTTTGTTGCAGCTATCAGAATATCATATGAGACAGCATATTATACAGTAAGTCATTATCTAAGTAACAAGAAATAAAACACAAAGGAGAATTAAAACAAATTCACAATGAGAGTGTATTTCCCATGGAGGGAAACCTTGCAGCATAACACCTGCACACACAGTCTGTAGTTTCCCTTACCCCTAATGGCTTCTGTAAGAGAGCCAAGTTCAACCAAGACCAAAAATAGAGAGGAAGGCAGTACAAGACTTCTGAATTCCTCGGGGAGGACCAAGTGTAGTAGATAAATCTTTCAACAACATAAAAGACTATCCCTCAAGAAACTATAGGTGCCTCCTCTATCTTTAATTTACATATGGTCACTCACTTTTGTCTCAGTTGCCTACATCTCCCTGATGTCCCCAGACCTTGCTCTGCCAAAGCATAACATAGCACAGTAAAAGCCAAAGTCAACGGGTTTGATTTGGTGAACCAAGAGGTACAAGGCTGAATCAGTTTCAAGCATTCAATCCTATGGAATGATATGGTCTTCAAAACAAAAATATAGGACTGCTTATTTTAATGTACTTCTTCAAAGAGTTTGGAATGGCAAATATCCGGTGTTTAGGCAGCTGTGTCCTGCTCTACGTGACAGGCAAACCAGAGGGTGCAAACACTATCTTGTTCCTTAATATGCAAGATGAGGCAGTTTTTTGTATTAGGAAAATAAAATTTTAATTTTCAGACATTTTAATCATGTTTGTTATGTATAAATTAGTACAAGTATTTTAGCTTGGGATGCTGTGTTAAAATACAAAGGTGTTGATACATTTTTAATACTGGAGTTCAGTACTGGAAACTCAGCATTGTTGTTTTTTCAAAAATTATTTGAATTAGGGCTAAACTGAGCAACTGCTGAAGCCCAGGCTGAAACTTGCTTCCCAAAATCTTAAAACACACTCTTTTCTCACAAATCACAATGTGTAGCTTCTGATGAGACAGTCCCAAATGATTTTTGAGCGATCCCTGGTAAATAAAGATCCTCGCACTCATGTATTTCCTTTTGTTTGAAGGACTGCTGAATACTTTGTTAACAGTAATTAACAGATATGGAAATACTAGAAATACTTGTAAATGGGATCATTTAATTAACTTCTGCAGTTGCAAGATAAAAGGAAATAAAAAAAAAAAAAAAAAAAAAAAATGCTGGCTCAGCTTCCCATAAGAAAAAATGTGACTACCAGTGGTCAGGTCATTTTATCTCTGCCTTAAAATAAGGGAAATCAAGCAAAGAGAGTGGCAGCAACAGCTGGGACCACGTGCCTATGTGCAAACACAATTTATTCACAAAACTTGAGGAAAGCACAGCACAGCTGCAGAGCAATTATGGAAAAAAAAAAATCCACAAACCCTTCAGAACTGATGAATAACGATGCCACCAAGGAAATAAGATCTGTCAGTGGAGTTAGAAACACTCAAGCTTAACAAGAGGGGTTTTTTTTAGAGGCTGAATCTTCACACTGTAAACATCAGTTTCTATGGATGATGGTTTCTACTTCTGATACTACTTTTTTCCTCGTAACTGGAAGACTTCCTCCTAAAAAAGCCTCCACAATTTTAAATCTGCTTAAATTCTGTTAATCCATAACATGCTTTAAAATATGAACACTGGAAAGCTGGTTGGCACTTCTGAAAGTGGGTGATTGAATATACCCGTGTCCAAAACAGCCTAACTCACAAATATATTGCACTTTTTTTTAAATTCAAGTTTCCACCTACTCTCCATTTTCTTCAGACTGAATATTGCCAGAATAACAGTATCTGTTCTTCATGTCTCTGATATAAATTCAGCAGAAATGCTTTTCTGCACCTTTTTCAGACAGTGAGCTGAAGCACATGAAACTATCCGTGATTCAAGAAAATACTCTTAGTTCAGGTTGCCTAATCCAAATCAGCCCAAACTAGTGAAAAAGCAAGAAATAAGGCAGTAACTTGGTCAGGAGCTGAAGTTTCAACCATAAGCTATCGCCATTGTTACTTTAATTTGTATTAGGCAAGCTATGAAAGAGACTCTTCCTTCCACTTGTCCCTCAACACAGACTTGCCTTTGATGACCCATGAAGACCTACTTGTCTGAAGTCACACAAGAAGATGAGGTTGCATCTAGAAACTCCCAGGCTGCCATGCTGTCAGCCAAGGCAGCCTTTCAGAGGGCTAGTTTAGTTCCCATTTTAATGCATGAGATTTTCAACTATTTCTGGCCACTGCAGTGCATTTGCAATTCGGACAAACTGCTTCAAGCTCCATTTCCAATAACCACTGGTGAAAAACAAGGAAAAGCATCTCCTGGAATTTACACTCTGAAATGTTTTATGTCTGTCAGGAGACTAAGAATGTCCTCAGGACAACACACCAACCCATCAGGCAAAGGGACTGAACTTCCAGTCTGAGGAAGAGGTAAATGCACCTTCATTCAGCTTGACCACTGGCAGTCAAGACAATTCACTCTGAGTCAGATGCATGCAGGAGATAGAACTAATGTTAAATACTGTGTAGTTACACAGAAGTATACAAAAGAAAATTAACCTTTATAAAATGGTGATCACTTATGCTCTGGTAAATGTTACATTTTGCTACTGCAGTAAATTTATGTTCTTAGGAAAAAAATGCTTAAAACAGTAGTTAAGATCAACACAGTAAGTTTCTATAAAATGAATTTGTAATGTATAAAGGCAATAATTATGTACTATAAATACCTACACATCATCTCATCATGCATGTCATACTGTATAAACAACCATTTACTAGTTACCATAGAAATAAGATAGCAGTAAACACTATGGAAGTGCAGTGGTTATGGTTCTGTTAGACTTCATTATTAAATCTTTTCTTAAAAGTGTTTCTAAAAGAAGCACTGATGACACTGATTAATACATATAAAGACCTCCTTGTTCTTATGCACTTCAGGAATAATTTACATAGCAGAAAATAAGAATTTTTTTTCATGAAAGACTTAAGGAATACATTCGGAATAAAGCTGTACTTGGTTGGCCATACATTGAATTGTTAAAACAAAACCCAAAAACTAAAGAAAAAACCAAACCAAACCAAACCAAACCAAAAAACCCAAGCAAAAATGGACAGAATAATTTACCTTTTCACCTTCTTCACCTTTACTACCTGCAAAGCCACGTTCACCCTGGAACACAAAAGGGTAAAATAAAAATGTCAAACATAAACATTGATAACTTTTAGCTTAGAAAAAGGTCTTAATGTACAATCTTACTAAGCTAACGTATTTGTCAAACAGTCTGCAGCCTGGATATATTATAACAAGAATAACACCTGCTTTAAATCTTTATTAATGTTCACTTGTATGTTTTGTGAGACATAGAGCCAAAATTATATACTTGTAGCACAAAAACTGCCTAATAACAAAACCCCCAAACACTCTTTTTCTCCCTCAAATCATCTAGCATGAGATGGTTTCTGTGTCTTTGCCAGTCTCTAGAATTCAGTCCCACCACCTCAGTACACTGCACATGATTTTTACAAGTCTGAAGATTAAAAGATTGGAAATTTTCTAAGTAAAGCATATGGTGTTTTCCAAATTACCTCAAAAAAAAATAGAATGAGCAATGTCTAAACATTCTTTGACACTTCAGAGAGTGTAATTTTCTTATACAGAAGTCTAAGGTTTTAGTGAGGTTAACTAGAACTGCAGGCTACAACTTGCAAAATTTCTAGCAGAAATTTGTCAAATCTTTCAGCTGATACAGCACCATGTACTACATAGCTGAGTATTAAATTCAAAGCTTTGGAGATGGGCAGATGTATAGGTTTTTAAACAGTTCCGGTCTTTTCATCAACCATCTACAGTAGCTGCTTTTTATTTGTTTCTTTTGGCTGAGGTGGCTCATGTCACCAACAGTTTAGGGGTCAATTTGAGAAGCATGCCCAACAGCAAGTATGCAAAATGAGATCTAGTGAAAAAACCTTCCATATGTCCTCATCTAAAAGCTTGTGGTTAATTACTGAAATAATTTCTGAATTATGCAACTTCTGTTCTACTCATCTATTTCCCTTTTCTCACAAGAGGTTGGACCGGATGATCTTTGAGGTTCCTTCCAACCTGGCTTGTTCCATGATTCTGTGAGATTCCCATTCTTCCCCAGCTGTTGGAGATACACCACAGCCAGCACTTACTAACTTTTGACAAATTCACAGAAGTAAAGTTTAATCTTCATTTAGCTTTCCCATTTGTGAGACTGCATATCCTGACTTTACTCGATTCCCAATTCATTTTATACAAATTACTCCTAAGAGTCAAAATTTCTCTGGTTGTTGCTTTTGGCCATTGCATCGTGTCCTTTCACTGTACATGTCTGACAAGTCTGTCTCCAGCTACTCCACATCCTCCCAGTACTTACAGACAGCGATGAGTCTGCACACCATTCTCCCCCTTTCCAAATCATCTTTTTTTAAGGCTGCACAAGTCCAGGTCCCTCAGCCTCCCTTTATACATCATGGGCTTCAAGGCTCTGGCCATCTTGGTGAGCCTCCACTAGGTTTGTTGCAATGAGTTGCTCTTTACCCTCTGCTGGGGAGCTCTAAACTGGACACAGAACTCCAGCTGTGGTCTCACTGGCACCAATCACTCCTCTTGATCTGCTGGCCAATGCTCTTGCTAAGGTAGTCCAAAATGCAGCTGGCCTTCTCTACCACAAGGGCACCCAGCAGGACCCCAAACTCTTTGCTGTAGAGCTGCTTTCTAGTAATTTGGCAGCTAGCCTGTAGTGTCACACGAGGCTATGCCTTCCTTCTCCGAGATAGGACTTCACGTTCGCTTTTGCTTAACTTCCTGAGTTCTGCATTAGCTCACTTCTCCAGCATGCTGAGGTTCCACTGAATATCATTCTTGCCCTACCTTCCCCACATTTGATAACATCCATGAATTTGTAAGAATCCCATCGTCCAGGTTATTAATAAGGAAACAAAATAATACTGGTCCCAGTATCACACCATGGGAATGACACTAGTTAGTTACTAGGTAGCAGTTAGACTGCATAGCTGTTACTCCACCTCAGAGTGCAACAGTCTCGAATGTTTCCAGAGATGGAGTATGTACCACCTCTCCGGGCAACCCGCCCCAGTGTTTCACCACCCTCAGCATAAAAAATGTCTTCCTTATATCTAGTCTGAATCTACTCTCTTTTTTCTTAAAACCATTACCCCATGACCTATTGCAACAGGCCCTGATAAAAAGACTGTCCCCATCTTTCTTATAGGTCCTCTCTAAGTATGGAAATGACACAATAAGGTCTCCCCAGAGCCTTCTCCAGGATAACACACCGTCTCAGCCTTTCTTTAGAGTAGAGGGGTTCCAGTCCTCTGATGATTTTTGTGGACCTCCTCTGGACCCAGTCCAACAGGTCCATGTCTTGCCTGTGCCAAGGACTCATGGGCTGGACACAGTACTCCAGGTGAGGCACCAGAATGGAGTCGAAGGGCAGAATCACTTCCCTCAATCTGCTGGCCATGCTTCTTTTGATGCAGCCCAGGATAGAGTTGGCCTTCTGGGCTGTGCATGTACATTGCTGCACATATCCAGCTTTTCACCCACCAGTACTCCCAAGTCCTTCTCTGCAGGGTTGCTCTCAACCACTTCATCCTCCAGCCTGTATTGATACCGGGGTTGCCCCCACCCAGTTGCAGGGCCTTGCACCTGGCCTTGTTGAACTTCACAATGTTCACACGGGCTAACTTCTCAAGCTTGCCTAGGTTCCTCTGGATGACATCCCATCCCTCAGAATGTCAATTGCACCACTCAGTTTAGTGTCATCTGCAAACTTTCTGAGGATTCCATTGTCTTTGTCACTGATATTAAACCAGACTGGTACAGACCCCCAATGGACATCACTTGTCACCAATCTTAATCTGGACATTGAGCCATTGACCGCTACCCTGTGGATATAATCATCCAACCAATTCATTATCTACCAAACAGTCACCCATCAAATCTGTATCTCTCCAATGTAGAGAGCAGGATGTTGTGGGGGAATGTGTCAAAGGCCTTGCAGAAGTCCAGATAGATGACATCCATAGCTCTTCCCTTGTCCACTGATGTAATAACTCCATCATAGAAGGCTACCAGACTTGCCCTGGGTGAAGCCATGCTGGCTGCCTCAAATCACCTCCCTGTCCTCCATGCGCCTTATCAGAGCTTCTAGAAGGATCTGTTCTATGATCTTCCCAGGCACAGAGGTGAGGCTGACAGGTCAGTAGTTCCCAATGTCCTCCTTTTTTCCTATTAGCTCACTTGCATTCATGACCATTAGGTCCAGTATCACATCTCCTATGGTAGGTGTGTCTATTACCTGGCTTAAGAAGTTATCCTCATTATATTCCAGGAGTCTGCTGGATTGCCTATAGCTTGCCATGCTACTTTTCCAGCAGATGTCAGTGTGGTTGAAGCCCTGAAGCAGGACGAAAGCCTGTGAGTACAAACCCTGTAGGTGGAGTAAGGGGGCCTCATTAATAGACACCCCTTGATCAGGCAGCCTGTAGTGGACACCAACAACAAGGCTCTAACAATGTTTCTATATTCCTGCTGAGCAGCTCACCCCTGCTTCCACTGTTTACTTACATTTTGCATCTGAGCTCAGTGAGGAGAAACTTGTTCACCCATGCTGGCAGTCTGTCATACCCAGTCAACTCCCTGAACATCAGTATGGACTGTTCTTGGGATTTTAGGAAGCTGTCCTTGAGGATCAGCCAGGTGGGCTCCTTAGGCCTGTAGTACACTCTCAATCACTCCTTGGCCTCCTCTTTGCCAGACTCACCAAAACTTGCTTCTTGAAACTGTCCTCAAAGGTCTTGTTTTCTAAGCTCCTGAACATACACTAGCACCCTGCTGGACCCTCTCTGACATCTCCTCATCTCTTGAAGAAGTGAGGGTGGAAAACCCCTCAAAACATGACACAGCATACCAGATGCAGCACCACCAGGCAAAGTGGGGAAAATATCTTCCCCTGATCCGGCAGCTGAATTTTTACTGGCAGTGGTTCACTAGATGTGGTTCACTTTATTCCCAAGGGGAGTACACTGTCAGCTCATAATTCAGCTTCATGTCTGCCTCCAGGTTCTTTTCAGCAATGCTCCTGCTCCGTGAGTCAGTTCTCTCCCTAAATGAATGTATGGTGATTAATTAATTCTTTATTTTTCAGAAATACAGTCTGCGTGTCCAGATCTTTTGCACTTATTTGAATTTAAAAAAAAAAAAAAAAAAAAATTCCAATTAGAGAAAATAAGAATTACAGTAAACAGAAATCATAGAGAAAGAAGTTCAGGTCATTTCTATTTGACTGCATTAAAAATGTAACAAAATTAGCCACTGGTAAGTCACTTCAAAGAATTCGAATGTTGCAGAAATAAAAATGTGAAAGTTGCAAAATAATATATTTACGACTGGCTTTAAGTCTTCCTGTGGCAGAACTCCCATATTAAGTTAGGCAAAACACTTCTATCCTGGTTTGAGTTAGAACAGAACAATTCTCTTTGGTGATTTTTACTTTTCAGCTCAGTTCTTCTAACTAACTGCACTGTCTGAAGTCAGCAGCCTGTTTGCACAGGCAGTGCCTGCTCCTAGCAGTGACAATGCTCAATGTTTAGAATGAGTACCAAGGATTGGTGTGCAGACCAAGGCCACTGCTGGATCTTGTGTACCGCACTGGGGGGTGCAGAAAGTAAAAGGCTGCACCTGCAGGGAGGAGTGGACAGGACAGGTGACCCCAAACTGACCAACAAGGGATTCCAGCCCATATATGTCATATTTGGTCTGAGGGGTCATGAGAGTCAAGCTGCTTCTTCCTCTCTTTTTCAATGGCTGGCATCTGAGAAGGGTTCTGTGCATTCTCTTTTTGATCCCAATCTGTGTGTTCCTGAATCCAGTACCGGAATCCAGCTCCTGCATCTGTTTCCCATCTGCTGCTGAGTCCAGCCTGGGACCCCACTGTCAGCTCCACAGCATCAAGGTGATGTAACTGGCATCAGAAGGTGAGCTGGGTTCAATACTGGTGTTGTATATATTTGTATATATTCTAATTAATTATTATTCTTTTCATTAAAGTTTCCTTTTCTAATCACTAAGTTTCTCTCCCTTATTCCCTTTCTCTTCCCCTTTGGGGAGGGAGGGGGGTTAACACAGAGCATCTGTTATAGGTTTAGTGGGCTACCCTGACCCTAAACCGTGACAACCTCACGCAAGGTTTTTCACGGACAATCACTGATTATTCGTCTTGATACTCACTGCAGGATTGATGATGTGATTTTCAGTGTTTTAAATATGCCTGCAGTACAAATCAATGACATCTTGGCTTTGAATATATAAATTGATAGATTGTGGTAAGCATGTTGTGGAACTCAGTGCTGGCTACCTCATCTGCAGAAAGAACATTCCCTTTCTTCCCCTCATACTATACTAAAGGACATTTCTGCCCTAAAAAATATGTAAAGATACACAAATCGGGCCTTTCCAACAAGGTCATGCTGCAGAACACTTTCTTGAAATTTTAATATGAACTAAATAATGTGGGGTTTTTTTTTTGTGTGTAGTCCCTTAGTTTTTGGAAGCAGCAGAACTATTTCCCCTACAATTTTGTAAAAGGAATTAGTTGGACAGACACATGTGACATTAAGATTTCATTCCAAATTCTTATGGTTAAACACAGCTGCAATCAACAGAAAACAAAATCTGACCATGAAAAGGGTCAGGCCACTTGAATATTACCAGCAATAATACAGATGTCTCTTTTTGCAAGTTCTGGCCTTCCTACAAATACATCCCACCTCTGGAGAGGAGTGAAAGATTAAAATGGGGAAGTGAAAGAAGCAGTGCCATCCCTCATCGCATTTTACTGAGATCATGAGACTCTCAAATTTCAGATTTTTTAACCTGCTCGCAGTTCAGACACTTATGTTACTGCTCTAATGCAAAAAGTACCGATAAGCAGGTTTTTGCCACCTCACCACACATCCCTCTTTTGAAAGAAAAGCTGATAGTCAAGTTCCTCTGTCACGCTATAAAACTCAGAAACTGGATATGTAATTCAAATACAATATATGTAGATACTGGACAGCTGGCAAAAAGGGTGGTGAGAATGAAAATGCATAAAATGAGACTGGGGTGGTTTTGGTGTGGTTTTTTTTTGGGTTTTTTTTTCTTTTTTTTTTTTACCTTGGAACCAGTGAGACCAGGTATGCCAGGAGCACCTACTAAGCCAGCTTCCCCCTGAAACAAAATGTACATAGCCATCATTTTACAGACCTAGCTTGTGACTGAACTAAATTAAGAGAAAAAGACATCTGGACACATATTGCTTCTCATTCCTTTTCTACAGATCAGCTGAATTGATTTCTAGGGTTGTTTATGTCCGTTGACTTGCATTTGTTTAAAATATATCTCACTTTCAAAATATTAGGCAATTAACAATTACAAGTTATCTAATTATACAGCAGATATTGCTGTAGATTGCTTCAGACAACTGGACAACAAAAAAGATCAGAAAGTACAGGTCACATGAAAAAATCTTTCTTAAGTTTTATTTCAGGCCCTGGTTCAGAAAAAAATACTTCAGAAGACACTTGCATCCTACCCAAGTGCCTAACAGGAGTGCCATATGGTTGTAAACTGTAACTAACCCAGCTGATTAATATGGTAAACTTCATCTTCAGTATCTGAATAAGGACTAGTTGCACAAATGAATAAAAACTAATCAATAGCTCTGAGCAGAAAGCTACAGACAATTCAGTTCTGTATTTAATATAGGGCTTTCTGAGGAAAAGTTATAGTTAAAAACCTAGTAACATCTTATGTAAAATTAAAATATAGAATATGGTTTCCTTTTCCATTCCTTATCAGCAAAGCATGTTAAACTATTACAGACCTAGCGAGAACCAGGCTCTACCACTCAAAGCTAAGAACCACTTTCCATTTACAGAGTCATTAAAGATGCCACCATGACGTACATTAATTTTGGTCTCAATAAATCTAAAGATACTGAGCTAAATTCTGTTAGAAGAATTCATCCATGCTATTATGACTTCAAGTAGGAGTTTAGAAGACTTATCAAGGGACTCTAAAATCAAATGCCTTCTCCATTCCATTCACCTCTCTTAATTCCTTGACAGAATTTTGTCCTAGTAATTTGCACACCATCTAATTCAGTTTTCTGGCCAAGCCAGAATTCAGCAACAAATGAAAGTTCTGAAAGTTCACTCATTTGATTCCAGGCCAAGCAGAAGACTAATGCCTCACAGACACACACAAAAAAAAAAGAACAAGGAAAAATCTCCAATTTCTCTTAACAACAGAAGGAGACAATAATGGAACAATTATGCATAAAAATGATACAAGTTATTAAGCAAATAAATACAAAGCACTCATGATACACAACAATCAATATATAGTTTAAAATAGCTTCTTAAAATGGCATTTTTCTAACTCCGCTCATGGAACAGTTTCCAACATCTTCCTTCCAGCTCTCCTTCATAAAAATAGATGCTAGCGTGCTGGGGAAATATTCTAATTAATCAGTACAAGTAATCCTTAGCTCTTTGTTTTCTCCAGATTTACAGCATGAATTCAGAAAAATTCTTCATAATCTAATAGTTACCAGATAATATTCATCTTCCCTGGTATATTGGATCACTGTAAACCAGAAAAAACTCACCACATTCGCTGGTTTGTGGTGGTGCTGTTGTTTTTTGGTTTGTTTTTTTTTTTTTTTTGCGGAGACAAGTAATAGATGTTTTGCCTTGTGCTGTGTTTAATCAGTGTTCTGCAAATTATGATCCCTTCAACATAACAATGCAAAAATAATGTCCTACATCAATACCGATTCTTATTAAATCTAAAATGATTAATGTTTTGGTTGCTTTAACTATCTCAGAAACATGCCATGTATTTCTAATCATGGTTCTTAATATATTTATCATTTATTGATTTTGCAGTTTGTAATTACACTGCAACACCCTATAAAAATAGAGATTCAGAAACCTAAAGGTTTTGAGGATATAGTAAGATGCTTTGCATCTGTCTACTTAACAGCTTTCTTGGAACGCACTTACGTTAATTTTTATACCTTGACTTCCACAGTTAATTATTTTTCCCTGTAAATAAGAGACTTTCACATTAAAAAAAAAAGAGAAAAAAAAAAAAGAGTATATCTTAACATGCAAGTATGCAAACTGTATTAAGTATGTCCATTACTTGCACTAGCAAACAATGTGATGCCAAAAATGAATTAGGCATCAGATTATCTAATCACTTAAAAAAAAAAAAAAAAAAAAAAAAAAAGAAGTTGAGAGAAACTTGTATCAATCACTTGGAATGCATTTTGCTATTTGGAACATTTTAGGCATTAACATGATTTATAACGGCAAACATGCTCGAACCTCGTGAGATTCTCTTCAAGGCTGGGAAAAGAGAAACAATTACTGTAAAATACTTACAGCATTTTTCTGATATGATTCTACAAGTTTTAAAAAAAACCCCAAAACCACCAAGAACCTCTCAGACGCTTCTCCATCTTCAATATGAAAACCAAACATTTTTCCTTTTATTTTTACATTTACTGGGGCACTGCCAGGGGCTTGATTTAGAGAAAAGGCTTGGTACTCCAGGGTTGCTAGCAAGGAAACTCATCTTAATAGAAGTAAAATCAGTGTGGTCAAACACTACTTACTGTTTCGATAATTTATGGATATGTGCCTTCCATTACCCTGCGTGTGCCAGACCCTTGGAATAATCTAATAGCCCGGTGTTTTAAAATGAGGACAACTATTTTTAGCACTGCAGAAATGGAGCGGAATGTTCAACAATGTACTGTCAGAGGGCTCGAGCAGCATCCTCCCCCATGGAGCACGTACAGAGCCAGTCCAGAGCCACCAGTGGGGGTAGAGCTTTGCCTTTAACAAATAAAAATCCCCACACCAATTATACTCCATTATATGACACCTTCCTTAGCCTACTGGAATAATTCTTTGTTTCTTTAAACAGGCTTCTGTTAATGGTTAGGATCACCTGATAGAATATTAATTGCATAAAAACATATTCAACTGATGTTTACTAAGACTTGCCCCGTGAACCTCCTGGATTAGTCATGTCAGGAAGTTTCTGCTAAACATTATAACATTTTGGTTTCACTTCACCTACTGATCCTTTTGTTCCCACTTGGAACTGCTGAACTGCCAGCTCAATGCTATCCCTGATGTAAACTTGACCCATGTGAGCAAGCACAAGGTCCTCCCTTAACCTGATGAAGAAGGGCTTGTGACAGGTAGATAGTTTATTTCCTTTGCTCTGTCCTGCTTCCACAGCAGCCCCAGCAAAGCAGGTATGCCATGGTTTGGCTAAGGAGGTGATGCTGGTCTGAAGACTCTTGTGTTCTTGTGTTGTAGTCATCAGGGCTCCTTTGGCCTTTTTACGTAATTGCGTAAGAGAAAGGCAAATGAGGCTTACTGTTTTTATTTGCACCTCATAATGTAAACTGAGTTCAGAAGGCATCAGTTTTTCCTCATTCTTAACCCTTCCTGATACCCATTTTTGGGACAAGTCTGACTTGCTTATCCATTCAGACGACTAGATGTTAATATACTCCAAATTAAATGACACTTGAAAATTTAGATTTTGGTGCTTTGCATGCAAACTAATGA
>JAAGNO010017788.1:155034-182589 GCA_033439905.1 Ceryle rudis
ATGATCAAAGGCTATTCAAAACACTTCCTTGTAACGCTAAGGAGAGACAGGGAGAGAGAGGGAGAGAGGGAGAGAGAGAGAGAGAGAGAGAGAGAGAGAGAGAAAGCAAGTAAGCAAGAATTATACATGCTGAAGCAATAAAACAGGTTTTGGAAAACATAATGGTCGAAAGAGTATTTGCCCAGTAAGATTTTTAGAAAGCATATTTATGCAACATAAAGCTATTGAGAGCTACTGCTTTCATATTCATCCATCTCTTAAAATCAAATGTGTGTTAATTATACACAAAAATATCACTGAAAACACAAAAAGAATGCAAAACTCGTACTCACAGCTGTAATAGATGGTGTCCAACTGCCTGATTTCCAGTGGCCAGCAATTCTCAAACTCAAGGCTTTAAACTTAGTGGTAACAAAGCTTGCAGTTGGAAAATCACCGTCTGTTTTTTGAGGCTAATCTATTTACTTGCTTACCCACAGAAACCTAATGTTTAAAAATTTACACCTTATTTCTATTAAAATGTTATTTAGCTTTACATTCTTACAGCTCACAGCTCTCCTACTTTGAAAAGCTTTCTGATGTCAAATACTTTTTCCTATATTAGTGATTATACTTTTTTTTTATCACTGTTGGAGACTCCAAAGCAAAGCAGTACAAGGATTTTTTCAAAAGCTGCATAACTTGCTAAATTGATGTCCATACCTCATCTAAAAAGTACATAACTGATTTTCAAAGTCAAGAGCTCAGAAACTGGATGGCACTGAATGAAAGACAGACAAACTGAGTACAGTGTCTTTAAGCAGTACCTATCCAGTGCTCCATGTGCACTTTTGGAAGCTTTCTCAGAGAACCTGATGAGCTACTTTGGAAATATACTGATCCCTGTCAAGGGTCTGTACAGCACATGAAATGTGGAAGACTTTGTGTCCAGAGATGTTTTGAGACAGCTGCAAGGAAAAGACTGCATTACTGTAAGCTCAACATCAATGTCTCCTCAGATTTGTATATTTGCATGAGTGATTAAATCTCCAGGACCATATGCTGAACTGGCATAATAATACATGGCTCTTCTGCAAAGTCAAACATGCCTTGGAAAATTCAAGACAGAGTTTCCACGATCTAGCTGGAGCATTGGGGAAAGCAGGTCAAGGATCTTCATGATGACACGATTTGATTTGGATGTATATTTACTAAGTTTCCGGTTGTGGATTCTATGCTATAGCTGGCCCTGAAGACCTGACCCCAGAGTAACTCAGTATGAAGATGGGTATTAAAAGCATCTCTGAAAGTAATTTGTAGTCACATGCTATACTAGCATATCATTTACCATATTTTCCCAAATTTTAAATTAATGTATATTTATATCATGTTGGGGGAAAAAAAAAAAAAAAAGCACTGAGTATTTCTCAGCCATGTTTTGTACTGAGCTTCTCAATTCAGTTTCTTCTTAAAAAAACTAATCTTAAAAATGCAGCAGTTTTCAGACTCATTTTCTCAGGTACCACCAAGGGAAAGAAGAGCTCTTCCCACTAGGCAAGGCAAAGTAGCCTGTTCAGGAGGTGTTAAAATGCCATTTTGATGTAGCACACATACCACAAATTCTATCTATATCACATTTTGGGAACTCTTTTACAATCATTTTCTTACTTGTACCAAATATAAAAAGAGAGCCCTATTACAAAAGGGTGATTAAATTTAACAAGAATAAAACCATCTGTGTTAGGTCTCAGAGTCAGTTAACACTGAAGACAGCACACTGATAAAGGACTTGAGAAAACTGACATTACAGATAACCATCTCATACAGTTAAATGAGAAAAATCACCCCCACAGATGTTACTCGATATCCCAGTTCTGTTATCTTCTAGCTCACAAAATATGTGAGCTCATGTACACTTTGTTGGGCTATTGTCACAAACACATGCAAGTGAACAAAAGGAAGAACCATCATTTTACAGATACCTACTGCACAGTTTCATCTAATCCCAATCTCATTGTCATGACTCTCGAAGAGCAAGTAGCACTTGTACAGTTGGTAGAGCTCTCAAAACGTACACTCAGTTGTGGGTTTTTTTCTGTACTTTGACTTTGGATATAAATCTAAGTTGTGTAGTGATAAACATTGTTTTTATTCACATAAGCATTTCTTTCTCCTTTCACTCTGTCTAAACTGTTTATTTTATTAATAGACTGCAGGAGCACCCATACAGTGCAGTAGCAAATGCACAGCATATTGAGTATTTCACTGCTTCTTCAGGCTTACTGTGCAAACCCAGATATTTTAAAAAGCTTACTCAATATATTTAATATTTTAGGATGCCTGTTCATAATGTAGATTGCAAAAAATCAGTGCAAAACGTTCCAACAGTAAAGCTAACTACTTTGAAAGTTGAGTATTAAAAGGGAATAGTGTCACAAATATTTCATAAAATGAACCATAAGAAAGAAATTACTATAGAGGTTTGGATTCAGGGGAACAGACAAAACAAATTTGGTTTGATAAGTCTTCTGATTTTTCTGAACTGCATTTCTGGCTACATTAGTTTTATTTTTCAGAATGTAGTGATGGAGAAAGAAGTACTTTCATAACAGAAAAGAAAAACAAACAAATATGGAATGGCCAAGAACAGAGCAAATTACTCACCTCCAGCAGCTTGAGTGCTTTGAGTCTTGCTGCCATCAGCATGTTCTCAGAAGCTTAAGAGCTTTTTGGCTAGCAGGACCATAATAGACACAAGCTGTAACTCCCCAAGAGGCTTAATACTTTGTATCAAAGTACAAGCCATGGTGGCATCCCATCTCTCAGAGCCAGGCACTCTCCCTCTAAACTTCTCAAGCACACAGAGATCGTCCATCCCCTAAAATGTGATTTGCCTGAACAGTCAAGAGGTTTATCTTTTTCTTGTTGTCATAATGAGGTTAGTCTAACTGCTAGATCAGGGTTGCTTAACTTGTAAAGCCTGATTTGCAGCAGATAGGCAACTGTTATCGTACACCTTAGAGCACTTGGGTCACCTCAGAGAGAGATTAAATTTCTCAGGCCATACAGCCAATTATATTAAATAGCTTCAGAATTGTATCTACGGACAATTCCATTTGCTAATTACTCAAAAGCAGGCTAACAGAGTGTTCCCCTTGACCTGTGTTTCTTCTGTCCTCACAGACTTTGCTGAACACCTCCAGAAGGTCAAGGCGTAAGATCACACATATATAAGTGATTCTGTTTTACCACAACATTCCAGTTCTTCTACCACAATTTGACAGATATCTTAAAAAAGTATCCCCAGAAGGCTGAGCTACACACAAGTCCTGACTGCAGGAAAGGGACTGTGGCAATGTATTCCGTATCTTCTGGTAGTCTACAAATGAAGTGAGTTTCCTTCCAAAGGAGGACTACTACCCTCTTATTTTTCAGAACTATAAACTAACACCACAGAACTCTCTCTTCTGATACTTTCAAGATTTTTTTCTGTTGCCCTAAGGACGATCTACTATTTAAAAAGATATCTGTTAAGATGGTTCCTTGAAGAGACAGGGATGAAGGTACCAGGTAGTTAGACATTAGAGAGTCATAGATGTGCCCATGATCTACTGTCTTGTGACTTCGGAGGCCTGAGGTAGGGCTCCACAGGGACTGCACTTAATTCTTGACTCTCTAGATTGGTCACCTGCCCTGTTACAGTGGTTTTGCCCGGAAGGCAAATGAGACAACAGGCATGTCACTGTCGTGGCGTGTTGCCAGTCTGTGGATACCTTTTACTTTGGCAGCTTACAAGAACTGCAGCAGAAAAATCAGCAAAACTGCAGAACTAAGGCCTGAACGCTCACCTGTTTTCTTTTGGGTGTTAAGGCTATTCTTATGTCACCCTAGAGTCAATAAAACTTAAAACATTGTTCTCCATATTAGCCAACAACAGCTCCAATCTCTCAAATGGCAAGAACCTCCTCTAAGTCTATACCACTTAGATCTGCACCGATTAGCCAGTACAACTGTTACAAAACCACAGCAGCCTTTGGTAAATGGGAAATTATGTTGTTAGTGATAATGTGTCTTACAAATGACAGAAAGCCACGTGTCACATCTGAAGACAGACTGAAGATATGTGATGTACACACTCTATTTTCACGCTCCAGATGCCTGAAAGTGAAGGCCATATATGAAGCCTTACAGACTTCTCACCATTTATACAGATCTTAAAAATTAATTATATGACCAAGGGGCATTTTCCTGGGAGATTTTCCAGGTAAGATTCTCTCTAGAAATAAAGTATATTGAATAGGATTATTCTAACTTTAGTTTTTCACTACGATGTCAGGTAAGTTTGAGCTGTTCAGTTCTACAGAAACAGCTCTTCTAATAGCAAGGTTTAACTGATTCTAAACTTCTAAAATAAATGAATTGATAGTGTTGCTTACTCATAGAAACATAAGTAAGATCTGCCATATATTTCTTCTCTGAAGCTTTCTCCAGTGAAAGAAATATGAAAATGAGGCATTGCAGTGGACAGTTTTTGGGTGTATCAGAAAGAACCCTCTACTCTCTGAAGCCTCAAAATGCATTTACATAAAAAATAATTGTATGGTTCCTTTTTTCTTTTTCAAACTAGCAACTGAGGTGGCATATATGCACAAAGCTTGGAAAAATACAGTGCAGAAAAACACAAAAATAGCCATACTGATCAAATACATATAAATTTCCAACAGAAGATAATGCACATTGAAGGGTTCAAGAGGATAAACAAACAGCAGTAGCTCCTGAGAATGCTCTTCCAGCATTGCAGAGTCTGCACCTTAACTTCTTGAAGTGAAGGAAGTGCCTCTGCATATAACAGTGCTTAAGAGTATTTTTATTTCTTTACTTTGTTCCAGTGTCTTTGAGTCTATGTACATTTTTAGCATCCAGAACATCCCAGAAAAAGAAGCACAAAAGTAACAGATGCATACAAATTTACGTGTCTCTTGATGCATCAGCTGTAAGACACAGCATGTTGACACCATTAACAACACAAGGAAAATAAAGTGAGTCTTCCTTCAGAAAGGTAATTCCACGTAACAGTGTACTACTCTGCCTAGACATGAGAAGTCTGGCTAGCAGAAGCTGGGTGACTGGAGCTCAGTTTCCTCATCTAGTTACACATGTACAAAATATTTTGTTTGCCCTTTTTTTTTTTTTTTTAAAGAAATGTTTTTAAATAGCTTGTGGGTTTGGCAGTTTCAAATTCCACAGTAGTTAATTTTTAGTTTGCAACAATGGTATGGCCTTTATGTAGTCTGAATTAAAAGAGCTATAATGTTCAGGAAAAGTACGGTGTTTTGATATTAAATATGATCTGACTGTTGAGCCTTATGTAAACCAACAGGAGCTTTGGGATTTGGCCTGACAGTGAATCTACAAGGTGCTAAGTGAAAAAAACCCAAACAGTATTAACCATGGAAACTGCAATAATAAGTTGTACTGGAAAAACAATGTAGCCTGGTAATTTTAAAGAAAGATAACATCAGAGAAAGCAGTACAGAAAGAGCCAAGAGAAAACACAGCTTCATTCTAGATCAATCTCATTCAATCTACAATGTTTTACAATAACTCTTTCCATTAATTCACATCTGGGAAGGAACACAGTGGAGTAAAAACTGTCTAGCTGGATCAAATAAAAGATTTCTCTGTTCTGCAACAGCAGATGCCTACGGAAAAGTACAACGACAGATCAACCATAAAGATTTCTCCAGTGGGTTTCCCAGACTTCAGTGTCTTGGAGCTCAAGAACTTTCGGACAGGTAGCAGTGTTTGACACACTCCATAGATTTTTTTTTTTTAGCCTATCAACTTTCTATTAAATGTTCAGGCAATTTAAATCCTGTGGCAGAGTGTTCAAACCATAATCATGTAACAGGAAGAATGAGAATGTTCTATCCTTTTTGAACTTGCTATCAGATAGGCCTGATGCTCTAGTTCACACATTGAAAGGGAGAGTAATATAAGTAAATAAATCTCTATTAATATTTTCTGTTCCATTCATGATCATATACAGCACAGACTAGGACATACTTATTTCAGCTGTGCTTTCTTCAAATTGAAGTCCACATTGTTACCGCTTAACTGAAAGAGATGCCCAATGCTCTTGATCACTCCTGACACCTCCTCTGAACCTTTTCCAGTAATACTAGATGCAGTTCAAGATGTGGGAACCAGAACCATATACACCATTCAAGATGCAGCGCAATACAGTTTCATTAATAGCAGTGACATAAACATGCTTTTGCTTTGCTCCCTATTCTCTTCCTCAACCTTTCTAAAATCTCTTTGATTATTTGACTAATAGTTGACAGTGAGCGTATGTCTTCATTGATCTGTAATTTCAAGATCCCTTTCCTGAACAGTAATAGCTAATGTAGTCTCCAACAAGAAACAAGTTTGCTTTGTTTTTCCTCTTCATCTGCATCACTTTACTATTACTTTCTCTTGGTTTTACATACCACTTTATGAATCAGTCCCTCAGTACTGCAAATCCTTTGAACACCTTTGCAGCCTGCTCTCTATTTTTTCTACCACATATAACTTAGCATCAGCAGCAAATACCATTATTTGAATATTTTAATATTATTGGTAAAATTATTTGGTAATATATCTCTACCTCCCATTTTTAACAAAACACAATTTGAGAGAAAAATAGTAAGTAAAAATAAATGATGATTTCATAATTCTATATCCTGTTAATTACACATTCGGTCCTGCCCATGAGAGGGGGGTAGGAACTGGATGATCTTTAAGGTCCCTTCCAACCCAAACCATTCTATGATTTTAAATCTGACAGCTGAAGTGAAACTCTTCTTCTTCTTGACAGTTACAAAACAAATCAACCCCTCTGCCTTTATCAAAATGCTGTGTACGTATAAAAGAAGCATGTCAACCACTGAATGAAATTTGAAGTACACGATGAAAAAGAACTTGGATAGAATTGAGGGTTGAGGACTTAAATCATGATGCTAAAGATACCACTGAAATAATATATATAAATAAATAAAATTAGTGAAGTGCTCTAGCACATATATCTGGAGAGTTTCATTCATTTATGTATTAGCTGGCTTCCACATATATGCAGAAAAATCCACTATTATTTCAACATTACTACGGAACAGAAAAATAAATCACAAGAGGCCAAATGATTAGAAATTCCACCAACATGCTGTTTCTGCAGTGTTAAGAGGGCTGTCTTCCATACTGAAGATGCTGGACAGTAGTCTAGTATATCATGAACATTTCCCATGAATCAAACTGCATATTAATATACTTGAACATACCTTTTCGCCAGGAAGACCAGCAACACCATCCTGTCCTTTCGCACCCATTTCACCCTACAAAACAAATTATTCAGTTAGAAATTCTAAAGATTTCAGAGGTTAACAAGTGGGTCATTATCGGATTCAAGAGAAAAGCGTCTTCTACCCTGTTTCAGTCATACTTCGTCATGTGGAGGATGCCTTACATGTAACACTAAACACAGACAAAATAAATACATTTTAAAACACCCATAATGTCAGTTAAGACCCTTATCTGACAAAGACTTGAACATGCACATTTCCATAACAAGCAGGTGTGCTGATTTTAAGTGTGACTCTGTGACAACAGAGTGAAGTCAAGGGGGTAAATTTTCACCGAGTTGAGTGTGTTCTACACTGAGAAAGCTCTAATATAGGTTTGTTTTGTTTAAAAGTCATGTGCTCACAATATTTTTAAAAGTCACTATTTAATCTCAGTTCCTCCTCCCCTTCCTTTTACTCCCTCAGAGAAACTAAACACCGAACCATAAGCAATCTACAACAAAAGTTTAGTTTTAAGAGAAATGACCAACTGATCAGGAGAGGCAGCTGCAACCTGGACTGTAAGACTTAAAAAATGAGTGAAGAAAACATGAAACACAGAAATATTGCTTAAGAATGTCAAGTATAAGGGTTATAAAGTTTAAAATGAAAATTGAATGAAAGCATATTACAGTCTTCATTTAAAGACAAACTTGAGTCTACTTATACCAAGAAGAGAACAATCTCTAGCACACAGAAAATGCTGCAGCCTTTTTTTGAATAATCCAATTCTTTATGAAGAAAACATCACTGGTTTGAAAAGAATTCACTATGAAATTGTTCTTTGAGAGAAAGGGTTGCCTAAAGAAGCAGAAGAGCCACATTTACACAAATAATTGATTCCTAAAATGGGTTGTAAACCTAAGTTTGGAGTCCAAATCTAAAACCGCAAATGCAAAAGCCCCTGATGAGAAGGTACTGCCCGAGACCTCTACACTGACAAAGCATGTAACTTTTTAAATAGCAGGAACCTGGAAACTCATAATCCTGATATTCAGCATATGCAGAAACTTCTTGGTATTAGTCAGAGTTCATCAGTTTAGTCAATAAGCCCACTCTGCAGTAACAAGTACCAGTTTCTCATGATCTTCCCAAATAGGATATACACACAGCGCTGCAGTGACTTCTTCTGTTATGTGTAGGACAGGAGATACTTAACTGTGTAGCAGAAAGGATCTATACAGACCACAGAACATACATGTTCTGTACTCTCCATGGTGTCCGAGTGCTCCGAGCCTGTACCCCTACTTGCCTGGACCACTGATGCCTGCCAGTGCACTGTTAGTCATGGGATCTAAAGTTGTTCACAAGAGGAACATTAGGAGCTGCACAAATGAACTGTATCCCAGCAGTCTGGTGTCTTTTGCAAGAGCAAGGAGACCAGATTCTTATCTGGATGACCGTTCCTGCATTTTACATGAGATTGTCCCCATGTAATGTGTCTAACCATTTCTTAAATTACAATGTAAGTCTCTCCATCAGGTTTAATGTGATTGCAATTAACGTAGTTATGGTACAATAACATCAGCTAGGTATCTCAAAATGCAGCATCAGAATACTAACACTGCTGTAAAACTTTAAAAACAAACAAAACCAAAAAAAAACCCCACCAAAACAAAGAACCTGAAAGAGCTTCATAGACAGAATACTGTAGTACCTTTCTATTTTCAGCATAAATATAATACCTCTGTTCTGACATGAAGTTCTTAACCTTTCTGAAGTTAAGAAAGGAACAGTATGTTTGGCAAGAAGTACTAGCAACAGCATTTGCTGTATCCCAGAAGAGCCATTATCAAACATTTAATTCCTGGTAAAGGAAGGATTTACAATATATGCTTTTCGTCAGCTCTCCCTCTAGGCTGGCACAGAGCAGCTGCTGACTCGGCACACTGTACTTTCAGATGTTTAAGTCTCCTTATGCTCTAGCCAGAGAGTATATGGACTGGATCCAGGGCTCTCGATGGCAGTCTCAGTTAAGTTCTGAGAATTCAAATATTTTTGTCTCTAGCCTCAAGGGAAAAAAAACTAACTAACCACTAAAACCCCCAAAGTGCTACAGGTCAGGTTTCCTCATTACCTTCTTCTAAAAGCAGAATGATGTGTCCTGCTGACTGTCATCATAATCGTGAAGTAAACTGTCATACCCCAAAGCTCTTGTTGTTGCTTGTCACCGACCGTGAAATTTATCTACCTTCCTTGCTCCCCATTTTAATTTCTTAACTATTCACAGAAGCCATCAAAAACTATCTGCATGTGTTCAGCCTGGCTCAAAACTCCTTTGTTTATAACACGTGAGCTAAGCAAATAAATCAAAATGAGTGACTCCCGGGTGCAAAGTACCATTCCAGCACTAAGTTTAAACCACAGCTCAGAAGCAGCAGTGTTCTGGAGGAACGTATGACTCATCTCTTATGTCCGTTTCATTCAAATATTGGAATGGTCCTTAGTTAGCTCTGTCTCAAAAGACCAAAATCCTGTGCACACGAATAGCATGAATGCACTGGCACTGCGAGAGATAAAGAGGCAGGACTGGCCCCTGGTTGCCTTATCTAATCACCCACAGAGTGACTCTCTTATCTATGCACAGTCTGTTCCCTTGGGCTACTTATCAGTACTTTAACAGATCAGAACCATTTTGTTACATTCAGCAGTGTATTTTTATATACAGTATAGTCTAAAATTATACAGCCTGCTATCCATCAGAAATCCTTTAGTATATATGAGTTACTACTCAACTAACCAAGGTATGGTTACAATTCTGTTCCACTAACTGCAGACTCCCCACCTTGAGAAGACAATTATTTTCCACTGCAAATTAATTATACGTAAAGTTATGCTTCTATCTTGTAACTGTGATTTTAATAACAGCAGTCTGAAAGGTTGGGTTTTTTTCATGCTTTCATTCAATAAATTTAAAGATTTTATACTACAGGTTGTACAACCTATCACAGTTTTCACACAGGCAGCATGACAGAATAATAATAAAAAAATAATCGAGGAAATGCATTTTTAAGTGGGTTTTGTTGTTGTTGCTGTTGGGTTTTTTAATATTTTTGTTTAATGACATTTCCTTTGCTTCTGCAGATATTAAAGTCCTTCACAAAAATGGAAAAAAAAAAAAACCCTAAAACCAAACCCATCATTTTTTATTTTCTTTTTTTTTTTTCTCAGTATTTTTCTTTCTTACAGAAATTAGATTAAAAAAAATAGGGTTCCTGACCCTAAGGCCTACATCTACACCTAAATAAATCTCTTTTATGCCTTAAAAAAGAACATTCTAACTCCCAAAACACGCTGCAATTGAGCTTTTTAAGTTTATGTAAATAAAATGGTAAGAATGGGAATAAAGAATAGCATTTGCTTAGAACTACCAAAGCCAACAGAAATATATTGCTTTTCCAGAAGAACAGCTTCACAAGCTGGTGAAACCCTAGCAGTACAATGTTGGCATTTATAGGTTATGAGATACATTCAGTTTAACAACATGCAGAAGTAGTACTGTGAATTTTAAGTCTACTGTTAGGATTTTCTACTAAGGGTGACAGTGAAAATGCTTTTCAACTGAACACAAGATATTTATTGAATAAAATATTTAAGCCATAGCAGATTTTTCAGAAGGTGATCTCTTGCAAACGATTGGATGGCTCCTGTGTTTTGGACAGTTTACTTTGGTTAACTTATATGCAGACAGGGGGCAACTCATACAGCTGAAAAGAAAGAAAAATACAATAAAAAGAGGAAAAAAAGTGTCTGTCAACTTTACATAAAATTAATGATTTAAGAATTTAGCCAAACTAACTTCCTAAAAATAGACTGCAGACAGCAAACATGCTTCTTTCCAGTGATACCAATCAGCTTTCTATCTGAAGTGGAAATTAATGATTCAGAGTGTTCTAAAAGCACTTGACCTTTACCTCTCTGCACTGCACGGCTTTTATTTAATGTACCTGTCGTAGAACTGGAGATGATATGCTGGTAGCAGACACAAAAATACAGTACCTTGAATCCTATACCACACATTACTATTGAAGAGTCCTGTACAGCAAAGATAGCCTAATGCCAAATGTAGTGAGAGAATGACAATGTATTAATGACTTAACAAATTGCAGTCCTTTCTTATTTAAAACCAGTTAACATTCTTTTAAGAAAGTGTTTTATTTAAACACATTATTTCGTCTCTTAAATTGCAAATCTATTTAAAATATATTTATATTGTTATATGAAGTGGGATTAATCTGACACATTAATATTTAATCTGGAAAATAAAGTCTACAAGGAATTTTGAGAGGACCAAAATAGTCTCAGCAGGGCTCTGTACTAACCAGGTACAGATGATTGATTTTAATACTAAGATAAAAGCAAACGCACTTAATAAACAGAAAGAATGACATTAACATGGTCTAGAGCACACACTGCTAGAGTACTGCATTACAACATTGCTCCTATCTACGATGGGGACATATTAGTTTAGATAAAATGAGTAACCTGCATTAGTCATCAAAACACTCCTTAAACAAAAGCAGTTTGGGTTTTGTAAGATTTGATGAAGTAAATTAGCTTTCCTGGTTTTCAGCTCTGCAGAGTTACGTGTGTGACAATAGTATCAGAACTGTCCAGGTAAGAAAATGTGTATTACTGTCAGGAAAGATCTATCAGCACACTCTAAAGAGAGCTGTTCCCAGCACACAGTGTACTGGCAGGGTTTCCAAAAGTGATAAAGTGTAAGGCAAAAGAGGTAATGCAGAGAACTCATCCTTTATACCAGATCTATCATCTGCATGATTAATGTCAGAGGCAGTCCTTGCAAGAAATTATGTAAGATAAAATTTAAAACTTAAATGTACAGACAGATAAAGAGTTCTCATGATTATAAAGTGGTGCTAGAAGTATTCAGACCTGGAAAAAACAACAACCCTCATTAAGAACTTTTCGTTGATGAATAAATTCAAATTGGGAGAATTTGCCAAGGGTAAGAAGGAAAACGCATCCCAAAGGTGGCATCACTCCAGGGTTTCCCTGACGCTGGGGGAGAAGCAAGAAGTATACAGACCACGAAGTATCATCCCTGTTACTCCCAGAAGCTGCCCCTGGCCTTGAACCAACAGTGAAGTGCATGGGCTCAGACTCAAGCGATCTGAGCTGGGCGTCACTGGTTTAACCCTTGCACAGGGGTCAGCTGTGAGTGCTGCCTCCCCTGCTCCAGCTTCAGCTCTGAGGGTGGCCCTGCTTGGGAGGGGTGGCAGTCCCACAACCCTCTGAGCACTTCAGAGTGCTGAGGACTCCCTGCCACCCTCTTCACTCCCTCTTAAGGAGGACTTAAACTGCCATCCTCAGGACTGAGATGACTACTGGAAAAGTAAATATGGTAACATAGAAAAGAGGTATATATTTAAGACCCTGTTTAAAAAAAAAGAAAACCAAACCGTACTACTAATGATGGTTTGCCTTATTAATTTGATAACTTGGACAATTAGATGGTTAAAACATTAAGTAGGACTACAACAAATTCTTAGCTCCATAAGCATGGACTGTTCCCTTCTGCCCATTATAATATTTTAGTCTACCAAGTACACTGGCGACTCCTGACTTTGTCATCATCACTGACAGCCAGCTGTATTTTGCCCCAAATTTTTCTTTTTTATGCATTACATCTTCTAGGTCCCTATCAATACCATCTGCAACAAAACTGGACCAGAAAGGAACCATTCACAAGGCTGCATAACATGATACATAGGTGGCCATGGGTTATAAGAGGAATGACAGAGGAGGAGGAAAGGAAAATAGACAAAAAGAGCAGTCAGACACATCATTTGTTGTCCACAAGTTCTTTTTCCTTATCATTCTATTACAAATATTTTCCTAGTGTAACAATATACTGCATAAAGCTATCTCAACCAGTCCTAAAATAGCCTTTTAAAAGTCTTTTTCCTTAAGTGAAATTTAAATTAATGAAGCTCACTTGAATAGCAATAAATTTCTCCATGGTGTGCATCAACAGACACTTTAATGTTTGAAAGCACTCTGCCTCTGGCTTTTTGGTCCCTCCTGCACTTACAGCATTAACCAATGACCTATTAACACAGCTTAGAATAGTTTAATATAATATCAAATTATTTCACGTTCTTTGGATTTCAATTTGAAAACTTTCATAGGCACTACATTTGCTTAAAGGAAATAAAATCAAAAAAATATACAATTACTTTTTTAGCCTCTCTGATAGAGAAAATTAGTTTGTATACTCAGTTTATATGTAATCATTAAATTACTGTGAACCATGTTTTGTCTTTCTGAAGAATTTTTACCTATTGAAGACAAAACAGGACCTTCACATTGTGACCAAAAGACATTTGCTAAAAAATGCAAAATGTATTGGTAAGGGTCTGAGTAGCTTTATACCATGCTGAAGTTGTAGAAATTGCTTCCAAAACAGAAAACATGGCAAATTTCTCACTCAGGTCAGCAGAAGAGGAAATCTAGTTCTATAGAACAGATATGAAAATGTGTTAAATCACAGCAGACAGACTTACACCTGACCTGTGAGGATTTGCAACTTGTGAAATACACTGCACTAATAATCAAGCTACCGTGACAGCAACACGGTATATCATTCAGGGGTAACCTAAATGCTACACTTGAATGCTGCTGCCTCTTTATCCAACAGGGAAAAGCTATCAGGCAGTCCAGAAAGTGTGTTTCAAGGGCACAGATCAGTAAGCAGCAAACAAAGTTGGTCCTGACGACTTTTTAAGTCTTACTTATTCAGACCTTAAAGAACGAGAGGTTGTCCCTTGCTTCTGATAGCTGCAGAAGCTGATGTCCCAGCAAATAAAATCCTGCAGAACAAACATCCCTGGATCCAAGCTTGCACAGGAAACATACAGGAAAGGGACTGCTCTCCTTGATGCAGTTTTTACTACACAGTAAGGGTTGTAGGGTACTAAACTGAAGTCTGATCATTCAAGAAGGGAGACAGTATTGAAACTGAGAAGCTTCTTCATCCCCAAAGCACCCAGAGATAAGACTTCTATCATGGAGTAAAAGAACTGTCCTCAGAATGTCCTCATGAATCCATAAGGGCAGTTTTGGGGGGCTTGAATAACACCAATTTGTCTATGTAGACTTCCGTGCCAATTCCACAGCAACAAAATGACATGTAAATTCAGTCATACAATTAATTGGAGTGGGAAATTGGAATGAGCCAACGTAAAATAAAAGGATGAGGAATGTTGTACTCAACAGGAGATAATATCAATAGATAAAGAAATTTCCTAGGAAAAAAAAGCTAAAAAATGAACATGAACTTATTTTCACTTGGATGCTGCCATGGCAATGGCAAGAACATTTAAATATAGTTAGTAGGATTCTAATAGTAATATGATTTAGAACCAAAAGAAAGCAATAAAATGAGGAGCTGAGCACAAGCAAACGGAAATACAGGCCGAAGAACCATCAGACAAGTGACAGAAACTCCTTTTTTTTTTTGTGATTGGCCAGCAAAGTCATCAAGACACTGCCTATTTAATGTACAACATAATACAAAACATTCAAGTCTGCTACTCTCCTTTACATAATCTGGCAATAAATCATGTATCCTGCATGTCTTGAATGGTTTGGGGTCTTGATGCCTCTCCACCTCTAATTACTGATGTAACAAGGCCATCATTGAGAGCAAATGTTACTGAAAACTTGCGTAAATGTAGAGGCAAAAAATGGCACTAAAGCTGCAGCGAGCGTGGCATTCAACTCCATCATTGTAGGCACTACTCAAGGCAGTATTTGTTTGCTCCCAAAGGCCAGTAGTGAGACCATCCTTTTAATCACAGTAGTAATGTGCCCTCCACCTACTCCCAAACAAAACCCAAAAAACCCCCACCCCAAAACTAGGGAGTAGCAAGTCTTTGTCAATTCTAAGGAAGGTACAAAATAAGCAGCTTTCCAGCTGCTTGCTGTACTACCTCTGACTTTAACCTGCTGATTTATTGCGTTTTGTGAACTGGCGTTCACAATGTCATTTCGCACGATTAGGCTAAGCTGCTGGATGCACATAATCCTGCTCAGGCTCTAAACATTCACGGAGGTTTCAGAGTGGCTGGTGAGAAACAGATCAAATCTGGACTCATAGGTAGTAGGCAACTAGCAAAAAAACCAAACCAAACCAAACCAAAAATTCTATTTGTATAAATAGCTGTGCTGACAGGGTTGGGCAGGTGTGTGCTTCCCAGGCAGGTAAACTGTGTTCCATGAAGTAGATGAGGAGACCTCAAAGTGAGATAGCTGTAGACTATCCTCTGGCAGGAAGCTCACATGCAGAACCAATGACTGACTAATCAAGGATTTAACCTGTATACAGGGAGATTCCTTTAAAGAGTAACAAAATCCATAAAGTTCCTATTTAAGAAAGGTAAACCAAAGGTACAGATTTGAAAGAGACAATACAGTTAGTAATTTACCTTTTCACCTTTATCTCCTTTCTGGCCTGGCAAACCAGCTACTCCTGGCAATCCTGCTTCTCCCTGATTTTATAAGAAATAGAAAATCAACAAATAAGCAGATCCAAAGTATGCATTTGGTTTGGTTTCCTTGTCTTTATAGCAAAAGCCTAACAAAGCAAATGATTCAGAATATAGTGTAACACCCAGCAGAATGATTTAAAAAACAGCATTATGTAGAAAAGAATTTATTCTCAAGTAAAAACCTTTACAGTAAATATAACACCTCTCTATAATTCTCATTTTTACCATGAATTTATTTGGGTGTGTATTAAAACAACTAACTTACAGACCTTTGCAACTCTAAATTATCTAAAGCTAAATTTCTTAACTGGGAAATACAATGTAAGTACAACACTACAAACCAGTAATAAGATATTTTTTATAACTAAAATAAATACATTTAAAATGCAACTTTTTTTTTTTTTTTTTTTTAGTCCCCAGCAGGATTAAACATTATAATGTACTAAAAAGCAATAGAAAAAGCTCATACTTTATTTGGAAAACAGTAGCATTTCTCTCTAGATTCTTGCTGCATTCCAGGAAGCATGTATATTTTGCTGTCATGAACAGTCACTGGTGATGAGGTTGTAGCGAGTAACCTCTCCTCACGTGGACACTAAAAGAAAAAGAGGATTTTCTGATTTTTTTGTCCAGTTTGGTTAACAGATAAATACCATCCAAACACTACTGTTAAGTTACCTTCGGTTTTAATACTCCTGTACACAATATATTATGGAGAAGCTGACTGACAAACAGAGGGAAAAGCAATAGTAAAATGAACTATAAACGTTGTGATCCTTCTGTATTAAAATCAATGGCAGTTAAAACTGGTCTGACTGTCCCAATTCTTTCTTCAAAAAAAGTCCAGGTAGAGGAATAAAGTTTCCCAAAATTAGAAGCAGTGAAGCAAAAAATGCCTATGGGAAAAAAAAAAGAAGGCTACTTCTCAGTCTCAGCCTGTCCTCCACCCCCTACCCTAAAATGCAAAAAGTCATGAGTGAATGTGAGGGAAAATTCTGTTATTTTTGTGTAATGAAATATTTCAGGCATGCACAGTTTGGAAACAAATGAAAAACCCTGAAGCCAATATTCACCTGCCTGTAACTCACAAGGGCTGAGCCAACCTGAAGATATACTATAGGACAAGTCAACACAACCTGATAAATTTCAGAAGCTCTCATTAAGGTGTAATGAGGTTTCCTGTGAGCCTTCTGTCAAAGAAATTCCCACAGGATTTACATCTTACTGTAGAAATTTGTATCCAAGGAAAAATTCCTTCCCTTAAATCACTAAAAATGTAGCCCTTATAATTGGTAAGGAAGCCAGGAGAAAAATCAATAAGAATATTTTATACTGCTTTCAGAATGAAAGTCATTAACAAGTAGACCACCATTTTTTACATCTTCTACATAAGACATACAAATGAAACCGATGGTGCTTTTTGCTATATAGTTGAGTGAATGTTTAAGAAGCTATTATGAAAGCCTATCCTTAATCCTTTTGTGCTTATGCATTATTATGGTTTGGTTTATTTTTACTTTTTTCCTACTGTGTCATAACTGCTAAATAAATTCTATTTTCATGCAGGAAGTGAAACCTACAGAAAAAAACCAACCATTCATTTCACTTATCCATGAGCTTATACATTCAACAGGAAACCTGCACTATTATCAGTAATACATTTTGAAATATACTGAACAATAAATTATTATTTAAAATTGAAATAACCCTTGATAAGTTAGATCCAGCCCCTTCCATGCTTCTGAACCTATCAGTTGTCAGTTCCCACAAAGTCTTCTGCTTTTCTGTTCTTTGGCAGCTTTATCCCCTCATTTCAGGTACTCTTTTCTCCCACCTCTTTATAGATTAAATCAATTAGTCCTTTTGCACCCTAGTTTTTTTACTGAGTGCAGGCTGGGTGGTGATGGTAGTGCCTGCTATCTCAGAGAAGCCTGCTTATACAGACTTATACATAACTAGCAGACGAATATTTTAACATATTTTCTGAGTTGCTTTTTTTTGTTTTGTCTTATTTTTCTCCAAATGGGCTTGATTCAGCAAAACAATCACATCTGCAATTTCAAGTATTTTGATAGCTCTAGTGTCTTACAGTTGATACTGACTCTGTCTATCAAAACAAAAGGGAAAACTTTTCCCTTATGTTAAACAATATATACACCTCAGCATGTGTGTTATAAAGACATATTTGTCAATTATAAAACATCCCTTCCACCACATTAGTGTATTGAAATGAAGGAAACACCCTCAACACCTTCCTACTTTTCCACCCTTCCACTTTCACATACTTTTCCAAGGGCTCTCTATCACCTGTAATGCTTCAGTAGATACAACTGTTATTGAGGACGGCTTCAAATAACAGAGGCCATTTCAGGTCATCGCAGTGATTTGTTTCCTACTCTCTGAGACTTCCTCAGTTAATAATTAGATATTAATCAGTGTTAAGAAATGCATTTAAAAAGCACTAGCAGCACCTAGTGCCTTTTACTGAAGTTCCACTATGCCATTTAATTAGGCAGCAAGAAACAACAAACCATGACTTCAGATACAGGTTTCTTTTTTAGGAGGTGATTAATGTTACACTTCTATTGAAATTTCTTTACAACTCTTTAGTAAGAAACAATAAAGCAATTTCTTCTGTATTAACATTTGCATTTTAATAAGTAACTTACCAGGTCTGCAGATATTTCACAACATGTATCTTCTATTGCGAGTTTTGGATTACAATAAACTGTTATGCGGTGAAGTTCAATCTATTAAGAAATAGAAAGGCTAATATGAGATGTAAAACATCATATTACAGAATGCATTTTCTTATCTTGGCACAATAAACTTTCTCTCTGAAACACTGTATTTCTGAAATGTTTGAAAAAGAGACAAAATCAAAACGATTATACAGCTTGACAGTTAAGGAACAAATTGCACAGTCTATTACTTTGATGTAAATCACATTTTTGATTCAATTTATCTTCATCTAAGATGCATCTCTCTGTACCTGTCTTGCTATTCTACATAGTCATTTTAGCCCTCGAGACAACCTCTGGAAACCTTCTTTTCAGGAACGTAATTTTCTCCTCCAGTGTACTACATACACCTAACTCTTTGGACAGATCTTTCTCTGGACATTGTCACCAAATCATCTGAAAAGCAAAAATTCCAAATTCTGTACATAAAAGTTGGGTTTCAGAGATTTTAGTTGGATTGGTGAGATGAACAGCACCTAATTTTAGCTAGCTAATCCTGCCCTTGTATGCCTCCTCTGCATGTTTTATATCCTCTTATTCTCTCCCTTGCACTTGGTATTGAGAAAGTGGCTGTACAGAATCTGCTCTGCTGCCTTCATCAGCTTTATACCCACAGTGGTTTTTTTGCAAATGTAAAAATCCCAATTGACAGCTTCCACTCAGAGTTATCCATCCCATGCCATGTAACTAACACACAATAAAAAGAATCTGCTCCTTCTCCTGTGTGCTACTTGGAAATGAGGAGATGGTACATACATTTCAAATAAAGCTGAACTCAGTCTTAGAAAATAAAATGAAGAATGATCTTGGCCCCATGAAATAAGAGCTCCGAGTCCAGGCCAAAGTGTTTAGTACCTCACAGGACTGATTCTTCCCACAATGCTAGCTTGCAGTTACCATGTGCTACTTTCATCTGGAACTGTACAATGTACATAACATAGCTGAAACTTTCAGACAGTCACAATCAACTTTAAGCCAGGTGCTTTAAACCTGGCTGAATGTCAGCATACCCAAAACGAACTGACATTTCCTGGAGTTTTCAAATTACCTGCTGTGAGCTTTCTGCACAAGGAAACAGAAAGCACTGCCCAGAATATTACATGGTTGCTTTGGGTAATTCTTGCAACAAAGGCTGCTGGAAATACACCTCCAGCCACTTCCTAATCCTTCCCATTCAGAGGAGGGAGAGACAGCTATGAGCAACGTGCCCCTATTTCTGCATAGATGAATTACTCTGGAATGTGATACAATCTTGACACAGAGGTAAACCTTTCTATGTCTATCTTTTTATCAAAAAAGAGACGAACTGTAACAGATGACTGATACAAACTTCTAAATAAATCTCGAAGAATTTGAAAGAAAAAAATTATCACTGGAAGTGATCTGTACATGTAGTAATAACACATCTAAGGTAATGACACGGCTCATACTCTAAAATGAATACAGAAAAGACAGACTCCTGAAACCAGGACTGAGTTTTTATAGTTACTTTGGTAACAGAAGGTTTGCCTTAGCAGATGCTACAGTACTGAATATTGTTTAGAGAAAAAGACTTAAGGACTTCAAATGAAGAATACACATTCAAAATGAATAACCAGTTTTGAACCTTTTATCTACATAACTGTTTACCATGGTGTTAGTAAAAGCACGGCTAAAATGTGATTTCAAGTTATCTGATTTTCCTTTATTACTACTCACATCTACAGGCTTATCATCTGCAGCACGAGAAGCAATCAGAGTCCTTCCCTGCAAGTCAATGGTGAATTTTTCATCAGTCTGCTTTCTCTCAATTAAATTACAATCCAAATAGAGGGAAATAATCCCCGACTGCACACTAATACCAAGCTTATGCCACTGCCGATCAAACAATGGATAAATTTCTCGACTCTTAAAAGTGTAGTGCAGTATATTTCTCTGAGAAGATTTGGTCATATACTCCACAACCTTTTTTGTACCATCCAGAAGGACAGCAATCTGAAAACAAAATAAAATAATAGAGGTGGTTATTTAAAAGTTATGAGTATATGAATTAAACACACACATAAACTACATGTAATAAAAGCACTTTGACTACATAGATTGGGCAAGAATTATGTTATGAAGTATTCCTCTCTGTAACTTTGTAAATAAGTATCAGCTGTAAATCAGAATGTGCCTTCTAGTTTTCAGTCTTAACACAGTTTGTTACATTTCTGTAATTTCTATAATAAATCATTAATTATTTCAGAGCAGATTGTCTATTTCATATAAACTGGAGCTAAATCCAGTGGTGAAGCATCCATAAAGTTCTATTTGCCATATTACGGGGGGGGGGGGAACTTAATGAAAAAAAAATAAAAATCAAAGACGACTCTAACCTCAGGTGTGTCGTACTGATTTAAAACTTGCCATATATACCAACGCTCTTTCTTGGTGCTTCGCCGTACACGGAAAGTAGCGACTAGAGAGTATTCTTCAGGAAGCCCATTTGGAAATACTTGCCTACAATAGGAACAAAAAAAAAAAAAAAAAAAAAAAAAAAAGATTTGTTATTCTTATACATGCAAACACTGCTTAAAAGGAATGAACAGCATAATATCTGGTGAAAACAAGGAGCCAGACGCTCACTTACACTCATACAAATTCACAGGCTTCAGCGTTCAAAATTGTGTGCTCTCAGACGTACAATTCAGTCGGCTTCTAAGAATAAATGGCTGAGGATTTTGCTAATGTATGTTTTGTTCTAACTTTTTTAAAGCTGTAATTACTATAAACAGGAGTCTTAAAAGAACTGCAAAGTGAATGCTACACATAAAACATATTTTAAAATACTGCTTTTCCCAATTTATTACTTGGGATACTGGAATAAGTTTCCCAGAGGATTTGTGGAATAATACCCAACCTTGGAGACTTTCAAAACACAGCTGGACAGGGCTCATAATAACCTGCTCTAACTTTCAAGCTGGTCCTGCTTTGAGTGGGGAGTTTGATCCAGTGACCTCTACAGGCAATGACTTGGGCTTCTTGAGTATCAGAACAGCTGGACTTTAGCAGGCTTGAACAAAAATAAGGACTGCCTTTATGAATGTATGTCTTGCAGTTGTTTGATTATGTTATTCCTTTCTTACCTAAGACAGGCATTTTTAAGATGCTGCTTAAAAAAAGCTACCTGTATCACAGAACGCAGTACAACACCACTTCTACAGACTATTTGAAAAGTTTGTATTTCAGAAAAGATTAAATTAGTCTCTACAGACTCTGGCAGTCGTTAAATATATATTAATTTTGTACTGAACAAATTAGGAAGGTGAAATCAACTTTTTTCATTTCAAGCTTCTGCAGTTTGAGTTATTTCTTTTCTAAGATAGACATGAGACAAAAGAAGACCAGAGATGCAAACACTACACAACATACAAGTTGCTAAAGTGCTGACATTGCTGTTTGCTGAAAACTGTCAGGATTGCCCAAGTAGCCACATTGCAAAAGTCATTCCCTGGATCAAAGCAGAGAAAACCTGAGGGCCCCATGCAGCAGAAAAACTTCATTTTTCTTCTCACAATCATGTGAAGTAAATGGTTCAGTTCTAAAAAACTACAAATGGGATTATAATTACACAGTAATGTGCTATAAAGGCTTTATTTAAAAAACAAACAAACAACAAAACTAAAACAAACTGGGAGGAAAAAAAAAAAAGGAAGAAAGCACCGGGTGACAAGACAATAACCCCAAATCAGTTAACTTCGGACCCGAGGAAAAATGCCTTTTGTATAGAGATAGAAGCCTGCTCTAAAACCTGCCAAAGAGCTTCTTTATGGACTAACACCTATTTAACTCCCTTATCTGGGAATTACACTTCTTTGGCTTATTTCCCACAGCTGATTCCTGTTTTATCCCAAGACCAAATTGGCTGCTCTCCCACATTGTTAGCAAACTCCTATGCCCTGTTACACAGCTATAGATGTTTCAATGTCAAAAGGCAAGGCAAAAGTGAATAGGCTTTGTCAGACTTTGATCCAGATTTCAAACTGCTCTGTACTTGAATTATAGCATAAAGAATATGTTTATGATTTACAAAGAGAACACCTTTGTTGGACATCAGTAATACATGAGTGCATCTCTGCAGAAACTATCTGGATATAGAATCAGCCCTGTGGTTTACAGCATCCCAGGCAAGCTAAGGAGATGACATCTCAGCTTTACAGCTGTAAACTAGACAGGATATCTGGCTGTGAGACCCTATAATAAGCTCCCCCCAAATCAATTTAACTTTCCCCAGCTAAATTCCATATTGGGAGAAACAAGGGAGTTTACATTACACTCATTAATTACACATTAAGGGCATTACACTCATTTCAGTGGAGTCAACTAAAGAGGCTAACTAACTCAAGATTTAAGTAGAATTGGACCGAGAATAAGTTGAATTAAATTCACAGAACAATTTATGTAGAGAGCTATCTTGGAGGTCAGTGGATGTTTAGAAAATTAGATGAGGTTATTATGAGTCCTGTCCAGATGAACTCTGAAAAGTCTCCAAGACCGTCTGGGAAATTTTGTCTGGCCAACAAACAGCAGAAATTTGGTATACAGCTACTGACATAACAGAACCAGTATCTTTATTCTGATTAGAGTTCTTACTGGGTAACTATATGAACATTCCTTAGTGACCAAGTATACACAACATTCAACCCTTCCAGTCAGATGGCGAATGCTAAAAAGCAAAAAAAATGAAGGAATAAAATACTCATAAAACTAGCACACCATCTACTACTATACACACTTTCCCCTATGTTCTTGCTCCCCGAGTGGCTTCAAGTGAGTGTAATAGAATAAAAATTGCACACCTAGCACTGAACTGACTTAGGTACAGACAATCAGTAAGATACTGTAGCAAAATTTAAGTATTGCAACCACAGATTCTTCTACTCTGAGAAACTTGGATAAAAACTCCTCGGAAATAAGCACAGTACGTACGTGTTTCAAACAGTAAATATATAATGACATTTGATGGGAGATAAACAAACAAACAAAAAGCTGGAACAAAAATGCGAGCATAAAACCTTGTATTGGAAAGTGAGAAAAGCCTAAACAAAATTTTGCAGAATACTGAATTTGAAATTCAAAAGTTGACTGTTTAATGTACTGTTTTGCCTGATTGCATCTACCAACATTTAAAAATCAAAGAGAAAACTAATGACATGTCATGTGAAGAGTAAGAACAGTAAAGAAGCAGCACAAAGTGTTAATGAAAAATACAAAGCAAGTTGTTCCACGTGTCCATGGCTTAACAAGTACTTCCCCACAGAGTATTTACCCTTTCTTTGTGGCACAGGGGAAGAACAATAGGAAAAGGAGAGAGAGTAAGGATGTGGGAAACCTGTACCAAGCTCACCTCAATGTCTACAGATGTAAAGGATAAATACAGAGAACATTAACTTAGGGTAGTACCTTGTGGTGTCCAAGTAAAAAACAGTAAGAGAAATGACAAGTCTTAGGAAAGCCAACATTACAGAAATATGGGTAGCAATTAATAAGTGTGCAAATTAATCTATAAAGGCAACAAGAAATAATTTACAAGTTAAAACAGACAAGCAAATGAAGGTATCATTGGCGTATGGTCTCTGAACCAGGGGATGCTTATGTTTTTTTTTGGACAAAAGCATCAGAACCGAAATACATAAACAGACATCTCAGATTTTCCTCTCCCAGGAAGCATCCTTAACAGTGAGGCAACAGTCAAGTTCTCCTGTTCCTGTTGAGCTTCCTTTGCTTAGGACAATCCAAACCAAGCATCCTTCCTGGTTGACTGCTCTAACCTTCAAGGCTATTGAAAAGGTCCTCTCTCCCTCTTCTGAGTGCTCCTGACTGCCATGGTTTGTGTGGAATTCAATGCTGTCCAAGTAGCACAGTCAATGGCTTAAGCACTTCTGGGAACACAGGCAGTGTTCAGGTATCTCTACACACATCTTTGAGTCATAATGAAACTTGGGTGGGAGTTACAGGACTGGCCGCTTAAGCCCTGGTGCTTTTGAGCTGCCCTGGAATTTATGCCCAGATGCTGGGGGAAGTCTCTTGTCCAAAATGATTCATTTTAGGTGCCACCAGGGGTTAGGTGGTGCTTGAGAGCAGGCAATTTGAACCATTCTCTGAGATCAAGGCGCCCAAAGTCTGACCAAATTATACTTTAGGTGGAATTTAGACAGTTTGATTTTCTCCCTCTGTCCATATTGTCAGTCATATATAATAAAAAAAGAAAGCTGATGAATGGAGCACTGTGTTCTCAAAGCAAAGCACGCCCTTGGTGGAAACTGCCGAAAACAATAGCAGGAATTGAAGCACATGAACTGAATACACAGGCTTGAATTTACACCACCCTAGCCTGCTGGATTGAGATGTAATTTAAATTAGAGAGGCCCCAGCTGGAAGATTGAGAAGACCAGAGGTAGCAAGCAGGAAAATCCCTAACAATACAGGGTTTTAGATTGTAAGTACATTCCAAACCCAGGCATTCAATTATCTCTTAATGTTCCACAGGTTGAAGCCTCAGGCAGATGCATCCAAAATGTTAATAGATACATGCTGACGTTCCTGCAACAGCTATGCGCCACTCTACCAAAGCATATGTATACTTAAAAGTTGCAAAGCCTTTTGTTGCATTCTCCTCTTTTTTACTTGATTAAATATAGACATATTTTTTCCTAAAAGTAGGTGTTGTGGCCCAAGCACAGCACAGACTGTACATTATGAAGTTAACAGAAGAGCAGTTACAGGAATTTTGCACAACTGTATTTGTGCATATCTTCCACTGTTCCTAATGAACAAATAAAGACCGATTTTTGGCAAAATATTTGTTTATTCGTTTCTTCAAAAGTTCTGAAAATTTCTGAAGTGCAGATACCAGCTGGTTCCCCTAGTGCTACCATGCGAACAGAAGTAATTATGAATGAATTAACTGTGTATTCACTGTGCTATAAACAGGTTTAGTTCTATCTTTGTAAAGCAGCATTGAGTTACCCGTATCAAATTTAGTAAGGCAATCCTTTATTTACCTTTTGTTTTTGTTTTTTAAAAAAGCACTAATGGAAAAGCAGCATCTATTTTTAAATCTTATGAACTCTTAATTGTTCCATATCAAATGAGAATACACTACAGTATACGATAAACTTCCGTATTTACAAGTATCAATGAAGCCTCCAGCTTGCTGAATATCTTCCAAGAAGAGAAAGATGAGCCAACTTACATTTCCTGAGACTGAAGTGAGAGATGTTTAGAGTTTATAGCAAGATATATCTTTTCCAGATGACATATAGCATTACCTGGTATATGTCACTTGTAACATGACAATGTTACAATGATTTGGTGACCACAGCTCAATGAGTTTGCTTAAACAGCTTTCCTATGGTTGATAATTATTCATTTAGTACCATGTTGACGGAGACACTGAATTCTTAACCTGTTCACGTTTGCTAAGGAATTTAAACTGAGATCTATTATAAATAAAAAAGTAAAGCTCAGGTGACCAAATACAAATAATCTCCACATTATTCTCAATATTTCTGCATTCAATTACTGCTTTTTTGATTCTCAGGTTTTGCCTAAATTGACTGGTACAATGGTAGAATGGGAAATAACTAACTAGAACAATCTCTGCCTAGAACGTGTATTTGAAATTATTTTCAAATAAAAGTTAAGAACAGCTGTTTGTTACTCAGAATAAGAAATAATTTCCCTCCCATCCATCTTCCTCAAATCACATTAAGAAGCACTATATAGTTTCATGTTACATTAGGCCTCAAGTTGTTTTCATATGACACATTATATGATGCAACTCAAGGGAAACTATTCAGACAGCTTAAGAGTTATTAATTACTTAGGGAGAGGCTCAACCCACTCAGAAAATGTACTGCTGAAAGCGAAGCTGCAAATTATTTTAGCATTGAGAAAAGGGATTTACCTAATACTTTATATACTTCAGCATGCCTCTGCTTTCACTTAGTGAACAGGTATAGATTAGCTGTCACTTTCAATATACAGGTGGATTCAAATTTCTTTTTTTTTGCTGTAAGGCAATATTATTGCTCTTAAAATTTTAAAGGACTTTAAAAAAAAAAAGATTGGTTTGACAGAGAAATAGATCTACCGAAACTGTTACACCTGTGCAGAGTACTTTTCCCCTAGGGTTTCCAGCGGTATTCTGTATCCTTATTTACAGGAATTATTGGTGAACTCCTGGTCCTAATGAAGTCAAAGGCCAGTCTTCCATTGATTTTAAAGAGGTCAGGCTGATAAAACTACATCTGCTTCCAAGATTCACCAACTACTGTGCATTTTAACTTTTCTGATAAAAAAAAAAATCAGTCAGTAGCAGCAAGAAAAACAGACTTAGAAGCAGTAACATATAATAACGGGCACTGGAAATGCAATATGTTATTATCCTAAGCTTGATTAAGTTCTGAAAAAAATCAGGTCAACATTTGGGCTTTTGGCATCTTAACTTACGGAAGGTAACTTGCAGCACTTCTGACACAGTTATACACTTGAATTGCACTCAGATATTTGTTTTATGAACCAAACAGGACTTGGAGCAAGCAATGAAGTCTCCTTCCACATGGAAAATCAAAATAACCCTAGCAAAGACTGAGGGCTGCCAAAAGCAAGAATGTGTGATGTGGGCACACAGTCATTCAGTCTTTCTCTCCCCTTTTTAATAATGAATGTATTTTAAAATGTAAAAAAGATGACAAAAGGGTTTCAGAAAGATAACAAGAGTATCACATTAAAAAGTACTATATTCAATCAGTATGTTTCACCTCCAAAATACCACACCTTACCCTGAATGTTGCACAGTAAATTAAGCTGATCAAATTAGTAGTAAGCACCTTTCTGTGTAGATGCACATGGGGAGGCAAAGAATAACAGCTGTACCACCAGGGAACACTACAAAGGAAGATGAGTCAGGGAAGAAAA
>JAAGNO010017788.1:182689-194845 GCA_033439905.1 Ceryle rudis
TGCAACAGGGTGGATCCAGACAATGGATATACAACAGTAAGCTGCCTTTTCAAGCACATAGCAAGTAAAGGAAATGTATAGGGTGCCAGAAAAATCTGGGTGGCTTTTGCAGTATACAGGCATTGAGATGTTCCTCCAGACACTTTTGAGTCCAACACCTAATGCATGGTTGGTTACCTGTGATCCAGAAAGACTGAAGTAATCTGTATGATTCACTTAGGTCTTACACTAAATACAGGTTTTGCATTCAGACTGTTTCTTTTCCTTAGGAGATGACCAGGGAACAAGCAAACATACTGCTTTCCGTGCCTGAGAGATAGGGAACACTGATGAAAAAACACATGGAACACTAATTCATTTACAAAGGGGAAAAACATTTCCTCTGCATCTGCTTTATCCTCATCATACAATTGCATGACACTTTCTTGAGTCCCTCTGCCTCATGCTGCTCAAACAAGATTGGTTTTCCATGTGTTGGCATTGCTTACTGGCTGAGAAGCATGCAGACTCTTCCTAACACTGCTGGCAGAAAGCAAGCAAAACCAGCCTCCATTGCCCCGGTCTCTTCTTTCAACCCAATTCTTCTCACGTGTATCTTCAGTAGCTGTGGCAGTCAGGTAACACCTCTGTAGCAGACGCTGAGGCATTAGTGGTTGATATCTTCAGCTCCACCTACCCCTTCTCACAAAGATGTTACAATAAGAAGTCACATTCAGTCTACTGGTTTTAGAGTCTTGTGACTACAGTGATGTTTCTCGTACCAAGTGCCCTCTCATTGCACATTTCTCCACGTTCCACGGATGCTAAATATGCTAATGTATCAAAATTTTAAAAAGTCACTTAGGAAGAGCTTCCAGTACCAGCATCATAGATACACTGAAAAATATACCAAAAACTCAAAAGAAAATAATCTCTTTTGAACTCCCATAATATCCTGTCAGGGATCACGCCCTCTCTAGATGTATCTCATTGCCTTTTCCCTTCTGCAGTTAAATGTAGAATATGCACACCACCCATCCACATTTTTCTAACAGGTTTCTACTCCTGTGATTCACAGTAGGGAATGAAAACTCCCTGCAGATGTGCAAAGGTGATCTTACTGTCCAGCATGAACATCCCAGAAATCTGCAGTGTTTTTCCTTACTCAGAACCACGCCTCTATTGCCTCTACAAGGAAACTTACCTAGGGTCTGACACATTTCTCACAAGGAATACACAAAAACTGAAAAAAACTTTAATTTTGGAGATTAATGGCAGAAACTGAAGAACTGTGATGAACTCTGGTGGGTTTGTGTTTTCTAAGATACAGTCTTTGCTCAAATTTTAAAGCTAAGATGTGCTCAAAAGAATGGCAGAAATTTAAGTTTTCTTCAAGTCACTCAAAAATTGTACCAAGCTTTTTGGCATTTTTACATAAACTCTCAAGCCCATTTTGCTCTGCTCAATGTCCTAAAATCCAGTTGTGGTACTTCACACCCCCCCCCCCCCAGCAAGTACGGCAACCAACAAGAGAAGTCATTATGAACTTAAGTACAGAAAGTTCATTAAAAGTGTTTAACACCTACCAGGGTCTTTATTTAGACCTTTTATGAGCAGCTTTATAACTTATGTGGCCCTCCTAGTTTGTTCCCAGAAATGGAACAAAGACAACAGGTCTAGTTATTCGAGCAGTCTGTTACTTGGCAGTCTCTGAAGTCAATGAGATATTAAATTCTTATGCTAAATATGATTATCTACAGTGGAATGGAGTTATTCGGCTGATCAAGAAAGCCTCTGAAGATGTTAAGAGAAAAAAATGATTACAGTAACCTCTGAAAGTCAACTGGCAGTAAAAATTGCTCTGCACAATTTTTTGCATGCTTCCTACCTATGATCTATGGTACAGTGTCATTATTCGTAGATCTCTGTGGGTGCTGTTGCCTGGAAAAGTAAAGAAAACGCAGACTGCAATGAAGGATTTGTCTATTGGAAGCCATGGTAATTCAGTCTAAAGACAGACAATGCACTTCAGACTTTGGAAAGGACAGAGAAAATCAGAAATGATGTTTCCTTTTTCTTGGCCTATGTATCCATATAATCTTGTCTAGAGGAGGAAGAAATCTAAGCGTCCATTTCTCCTTTGAGCTATTCACAGCCAATTTACCAGCAGTGTATGAGAACTTGTACAGGTATCTAGAGACACGAGATGATTCTAGAAACAGAATGGTCTTTTTAGTTTGGTACACAGGAGGGCTAGTCAGTTCCAGCAGAGCTGCATGCTGAGAGACTCACATCCTCCTACTTCTCATACTGGTATTGTGAGAACTACCTTGTGTATTTCTGCATGACATCGTGCTGCCCAACCTAAATGCATTGTTTCCTTAGGACCCCCAATTTCTTCCTGTTTAGTCTCCCATCAGCCCCATCCCAAACTTTTAGTAGCTTTTTTTACAATGAATCAATGGAACAAGTGCTAGCAAAGTGCACTGTTGATAACACTTGGAACAGGCTCACTTCCTTCCTTGGTTTGTTTTACCAGGTCCTAGACAACCCTGGCTGACGGTAAAAGTGAAACCATCTCACAGGCCAGCATCCCTCTAATGAAAATGCTGAGCACTCACAGTGAACAAAATAGCATGGCTGGCAGTGGAAAGGGAGGGCTAGAAGTACTGGTGTATGGAGTGCATCTGATCCAAACTAAGGGATGCTTTTTTCCTAACCTCCTTCAGTCATTGCCCAGATAACAAACCTCCTCCTCTTCAGCGTGCAGGACTGACTATAAATAAATTCATTCCAGGCTGAAGTCACAAGCAGACCATGCTAAGAAGTGCTTGAGAAAAAAAGGTACAGGCAACACCGAAGGTACTTCACCCTACAACCTGTTATGGGTGGATATGTCTACCCATCTTGGTTCCAGCTGATCTCCCCCCAAAAAAGAAGGTATAAGTGGTGAAGATTAAATTGCCAACAGAAGAGAATGGAGTAGAAAAGAAGGTTAATGATACCAGATACCAGGGTGTGACCTGAAATAAGTAGCTTTGTCAGCTGCAAGAGTGAAGCTACAGAGAGAAAATGCTTTTGCTTTAACACCCCCTACACACAGCATGACTAGTCTATGAATATTTAAGGCTGGTGTTCTGCTTTCAGTCTGAAGGATAATTAGGTAAATACTGTGCTCTTTTACAGTTTGTTAAAACTGTTAACATTCATGGATTCAAAGTGAATGAATCTGGAAAATTAAAGATAAAAATGTAATTTGCATCACATAGACTTAATAGCATTTTCAGAAACCGGAAATGAACACTTTTTCTGAAGTCTCAGGACTCAGAAATTAGATAGTTACAGTAAAGCTAAAAAAGAAAGTGTATATACAGCTTAGCCTGCATCTCTCACACTTATTGTAATAATTAGATTTTTGGTAGGTTACAGATTAAATGGGGTTAAAAGATAGCAAGCTCAAAAATATCAACATTGCATTGCTATCTGCTGAGTCATAACTATGTTTACCAGGATGGGCCAAGGACCTGTGACTTGCTAACCCTGCTCCTATCAGACCCAGCTGGGAAACAGCCAGGTATTCCCCTTAAAGGCCTAGGAGAGAAACCAAAGGAAAAGCTTGTAAAGAGAGATGGGGTCTTTATTAGGCCAAAACCAGAGATGTTGTAAGGAGTCTTCAAACAGCAGTAACTTTGGATGTCGATGAACATGTTATTTTGATTTTTCCTAAGCTTCACATCAAAAGAACCTACCAAACCCAGCCTCAAAGAATACTGGATAATACCAGGAGTCCTTCTCAGGCTGAGGAAACAGGCCAGATGCTTTATATCCAAACAAGGAAGCTTGATATGCTGGGAATTTACAAACTTTTCTCAAAGCAGCAAAGGTTGCAAAGTACAAAATCTTCACATGAAAATGCATCAACTGTAACTTTATTTGAGGTTGAATCAGCTGTGTAACTTCTATGCGAACGTAACAGAGCTCGAATGAACAATGATCTTATTTTTCAACAATGAGGCTGAGACTGAAATCTTTACCACTGATAAAAATTCTAAGAACATCACATTACCTGCTATAAACCTCAGGGTAGTAGATGAAGTGTGGAAGAGTTATGACAATAAAGAAAATATCACTAATATCACCAATATTTTGCATTGTATAAAATTGTAATATTTAAGCATGCAATGAGATGCAAGAAACATTTTTAAAGTTTTAAAAAGGAAAAAACTTTGTTCCCTCAACATCATATGACAAAACCATCATTTTGATGAATTCTCTCTTACCCTATAAATTACTTGGTTGACAATGGGACTAAGTACCCAGTATTATGGGAATCTATATTCTTAAGGGGGGAAATCTGTTCCATAAGAGAAACTCCGGAGTTCATCCAGTCCAACTGCCCCTGCTCAGGCAGAGCCACCTAGAGCTAGCTGGATCAGAATACACGTTTAACTGTGTATGGGAACAAAATCCATCCAACATAAGCTGGAGATAACATTTAATTTTGATAACAAAAGTTAGGACACTGTGGAAAAATGTCGATTTGTATCAGTAGCGCTAACTGGTCTTTTAGGAGAGCAATGAAGCAAGAGTGTGTTATAACTCTTCAGTCTTTCAAGAACTCTAACCAGTTAATGAATCATGACTTTCCTTTCCATGAAATCATATCAGCTATCTTGAATCACTAAGTGTTGTTTTTAGTGGTCCTAATGTTTTCACAACAAACCAACCTTAAACTTACGTAATTTCCTGGTAGCACAGCATATCTGCCTCCACATATTAACAGCAATACAATCATTTATCACTTCCTATATTTAAAGAAACTCCTGCCGAAAGGAAAGTAACCTATAAAAAAATAAGAAATTGTTTCAAAGTCTGTGCTCCTTTTGGAGTAAACATGGATGTCTGATGGCATTTCCTTCACCTTTTTCAGATATTCAGGTCATCATATACAATTTAATTTCTGAAATACTGCTACAACTCATCTGTGCTTTGGTCCTGTTGTGCCATGTTTTATTCCAATGTCTGTCCATGTGATCATTCTCACAAATTACTGCCTTTATCACATACTGTACACAGTTCATATAGGAATAAAATGTCCTGTGTTAAACATTCTCAATTCTCAGTGACGCTTTTTCACAGGAGATATAAAAAAACCCCAAAAGAAACAAACCAAACAACAAAACCAGAACAACAACAAAACCCAACTTCCTGCACTAGAAGGCTCCCCTCCCAAAACACCTTGTTTCCAAATAACACCTTTACTTATAAAACAAGCAAAAATTATCTACTAATTCTGTACAAGTCAGCTGCTAGATGTCAGTCCTGAGCAACAGCAATAATTTAACGCTGCAATTGCATGTGCTGTACTTCCAAGCACCTCCAGCATGGAGGGTCCAGAGCACAAGAACTGGACCTGAAAGTGCATTTCTTCCCCCCAAGTCTTGGCAAATAGTTCCCGTTGTTGTTTGTGCTCCTGATGAATACTATTATTCTTTTTATTTCATTTCACAGATTAATTTAAACTGGCAGTCATCTAGCATTCTGAACCGCTCCCTTAGAGACAGATCCAGTAAGATATAAAATAAAGGTGTGTGGAGTCACAGCACCTTGATGATGTTATCGGTGGTGTTACTTCTCAGGAGCAAGCCTCACGTTCCTTAGTGATAAATAGCCATTGCTACTTCATGGGATATGCATTTAGCTGTATTTGAGTAATCAACACTGCTCACCATAGCTTATGAACATACATGTTTCTTACTAAACTCCGAGCAGAGTTCATAGAGAAAACTGAGTAAAAGAGATAAATCAAAGTTTATCAAGAACTTCAATATTAACATTGCTAGTAAGCGTGTTGCAATAAGCAACAGCCTAATCCCTAAAATAAAAGATACGTGCATTTTCATATGACAATTAAAAGCCTAATGCCATATTAGGAATTATCAACAAGTTACTGAAAGCCTGTATTTTCATGGTTAATCTCAGAGTATTTTTAGGATTTATTTTTTTAAATAGAATTCTGAGATTCTGCAACTAGTCACATTGACTACATCCAAAAATAACATGATCATGCACATGGTTCTGTTCATACACTGATATCTGTACATCAGGACTTAGTTTCTATAGATTACAGACTGTTCTTCATGTTCAAGTTCATTAAATCATTCCAAGTTTTGAAATGAGTTTGTGACTTTACAAATATTCACTTGAGACAAGGCTACAATCAGCAAACTCTGTGCCCTTATGACTGAAATCAAGTTGATACCCAGACCTCTAAGTGAAAAATCCAGGGCATGAACTGTACTGATCATGCAAAATTAAGGAAGTATTTTTAAAAATGTCACAATTTATCTCCATAAATAAAAAATGGCAAGGTGATAAAAACTGCAATGAGCTAACCACAAAGAAATGCTAGAGGCCAAAAATCTTTCACAACCAACTGGAAATAAATGAAGTTCAGTCTAATGAAAAAAAGCACCCGGCAGTTTCACTGTGAGAAAGCCCATGAACTATTTTTAGATAAAAAACCCTAAAAACTCAGAGGCAAGGTGGGGGAAGGGAATGATATCTCCATGACATCTTTAAACAACAAAGCCCCAGTGTAGACACAGATATATCACCACAAACATATTTTTGTAGGCACAACTTTAGTTAAAAGGAGGAATGCCTGACAACATTAATAATGCAAACTACATTTTGCAAAGTGTTAAATCAAAAAAGCCAGGAAAAAAAAAAAAAAAATCTGATTTATTACAGGGTTGGGTTTTTTTTTCCAGTCTGCTGATAAAGGATTTCTGAAGCACACAGCACCACTGCTTCAGCTGGAGAAATTACATGCATTTTACAAAGACACTTGAATCCTTTCAGCTTCATCAGCAAAACTGATTAATCATCTTTCAATCTCTCATTTTATACTACAATATATGAGGGATACAGTCTATCCTCAGCAGCATGCATTTTACCCAATACATTCCACTGAATTCTGTGTGGTTGCACATAGCATTGCTGTATACACTCATATTTACTCTGGATTTCTAAGAAACTTCAACTGCATTAATTTTGCAACCATATTTTTGTTCTAAGACTATTCTGACTAGTGTTCTTATCAAACACAGGTCTTGTTACAGACTTAGATCTGCATCCTCCTTACTGATTTATAGTACTATCTTATACTCACTCTGGGGGGATGTTCTTCTTCAAAAAAGATGGCCAAGAAATGCCAACATTACAAAGATTTTAAAACTCAGCATATTTCACAGGGAGTAAGAGACATGTAAACTCTAGTGAAAGTTCCTCACAGTCCAGCACCACTTAAGGCTCATTCCAGCTAACACAGCCCTAAACTGAACAACCTATGGCAGAATCTGTCCCATTTTTTGAGCAGCTGCCTTAAAGAAGCATCCAGGTAAACTGCTCATGTTGAATCTAGAAATCTAACAACACAGTAACTTTGTCTAGCAATTGAGGTTGGTTATCTTATCCAATAAGAAAACTGAAAATAGTTTTATCATCTATATCACATGAAAACAAAGAGGAATTCTATATAAGGCTATGTATCAAAAGTGAAATTGCTTAGATATTGCAGATGCCATTGTTTTTATCAGAAGAAAATTGTTTTCCACAGAGCAGGTTAAACCATTAAACTGAAGGTACAATGTCAGGGTTTGCTTAAGCTGATAGCAGGCTCTCCCCTGCCCAGCAGCACATTCTTGCTCCTTCCCCACTGTGATTGTTGGAGATCACACAGCTCTGCAGATCAGTCGCCAGCCTCACCACTCAGAGAGGCTGATGCTGAGGTGGAAGAAGTAAGATCAGGCTGTGAGCTGGAGAAGAGTGCTGTGAAGGTGAACTCCTAATTTTATTTTCTTCCAAATAACAATCCTAGCTGGACAGATTTCTCCTTTAAAACAAATGCAGCAGGATAAAATAACACTATTCTGAACTGAAATACACGTTTTTCAAATTAAGGAAAGCTGTTTAGGTAAGGAAAGTAAACTGCCTTTACTATTTGTTCATCCAGTGCTTCTGTGATTTGCTTGTTGCCTGCCTTAAATTTCATCCCGAACCATAAGGTACATGGGAGACTGCCACAAACACTGCTGGTCTCCTGCACACTCCCGTTGTGGACCAGTGCCCTTAAAGTACACATATACCAAAAGCACCCTCCCTTTATTTGCAAGTGCTTCATGGCAAGAACAACACCGCTGGGGAAAAAAGGAAAAGAAAGTTTGCTCAATCCAACACTGTCTTACCAATTTAACTGGTACAACGCTGCCACACTAAGTGCACTACTGTCAGAGGGAATACACCGAAGATTAAAAACTCAGATTTGTTACATTCAGTGGCATAATTAAAATATTTTTTCTGCTCTCAGTTCCCTCAGACATTCACATGTGTTCATTCTTAAAAAAAAAAAAAAAAAAAAAAAGCATGGTCTATAATTTTTCATGGTAAGAGGCCTCAGTATTCTCCTTAGTTATGAAACAAATTAATCGGTATTTACATGGCACATACAGCTCCGATTTGTTCTTTCAATTGTAATTCCTGTATTACCCTTCTTTTTAATTTATAAAATGGAGCAAGTTTTCAATTTTCAGGAAACAAAACACAAAGAACTTTCAACCAGAACTGGAAAAGGAAAGATGTATAACTGCATCTTCTGATCTGCTACTTTGAAAGACCCGAAGAAAGCATCAGGATTTGTACTAAATTCAGTCTCCCACACTTAGGAAGCAAATTCCAGAGAGAAGGCCCTTTTCTTGAAAATACCCTGCAACCAAAATACCAGACATTTCAGTCTTAGCGTTGTTGGCTCCAATAGCTCAAGTGACCTCAAATAAATACATGATATAGGAAGAGAGAGGTGGTTTCATACATAACTATCTAGTATTTTAATAGACCAAAGGCTATCAGGACTTTGCATAAGCATAGATATAAGCTGGTTAGCATAACTGTAAACACTGTCTCCAACCAGGGGTGCCACCTTATAGCAATTTTCAGTAGATGTTTTAAGTTTTTGATGAAGTCTTTTGGAAACTAGTGATTTTCACATCTATCCATTCTATACTGTATTTAAGAAACAGGCATATAGAATCACCATAGAATGCTCCCAGTTGGAAAGGCCCTCCAAAGGTCATCTAGTCCAACCACCCTGCACTAAGCAGGGACATCCTCATTTGGATCAGGTTACTCAGAGTGTTATCAACCCTGACCTTGAGTGTCTCCACGGATGAAGGCTCCACCACCTCCTTGGGCAACCTACTCCAGAGTTTCACCACCCTCATAGAAAAGAACTTCTTCCTAATGTCCACTTTAAATCTACCCTTCTCTAGTTTAAAACCATTGCCCCTCATCCTATACTACTTCTTAGTATATATCTCAATAATATTTTTCAAGAAGACTGCCGAACCCGACTCCGCTGCCAAAACCCATGCCATGTCCAAAATTAATCAAAAATCACGCACATGTGGACATTCACTGACAGCTGAAGTCATACACAAAAACCTCAGCATTTATTACTTCGGTGAAGAAAGAAGTCTTAGGAGATACAACCAGAAAATGTACAGCAAAGCCATTAGTTGCAGTTACACCTTTGGGGAGCAAAGTGCTAACTACAACAAGGCTTCTAACAGTGAGTACAGAAACTGTCTCACTTGACGCCAGCCGTGCTCTTGGAAATGCAATTCCCTACACAATTTTTTTTTATTAAAAAGGTTAGCACTAAAAGCAAGCAAAACCCCCACATAAATATTCTTTCATCACTGATTTCTGTTCTTAGCAGAAAGAACCCTCCAGCCTGGAATATACTGACGTAAGTGGGAACAGTAGTTCTGCCTCCAGTAACTAGACATCACAAGGAGGTGAAACGCTTTCTCTGAAATACGGCCCAAGCCACAGACAACAACTCTTCTGGCAGCAGTGAGTGACAACATTGCTGATGTGCTTAGTAGTCCAAATACAGGCAAAATCAAGCTCTTTTGCAGTATCTTATACCAAAAGGGGAAGAATTCCCAAAACAGTCGTGAGTACTCTCAACTGCTGTAACTCTGAGATCATTTAACAGCCAGCTATGATAATCTCCTCAGTAAATTAATATGGTTTATCAAGCCAAACAAACTACAAAATAAGAGAGCCATGACTGTGCCATTAAGATTTGCTCATCATAAACATCCATTTCAAAAACATGCCATAACTTAGCTGAATCAACTTATTATCTCCTTTATTGGCGTTTTCAGAGAAGACAGAAATAGTCCACCAGTAACACAGAAAAGTGAGAATGAGGAACAATTAACATCTGATGCATCTTTAGAGCAGAACAGTGAAATTATTTCATCATGGTGCAATTTACTGAAAGGCAACTAAAGAACAAAGATTAACTTAAAAGGCCTTACATCCAGAAGTACTGAATACTACTGGCAAATCTAGAGGAGTTGTTATCGGCGCAGAGCCCCGCGCTGCTCTTCTCAGCAAGCCCAACGCCAAATGGGACTACACAGCAGAGGCAGTGCGTGTTAAACTCTAGAGAACGAAATATGGCTCTGCAATGTGTTTGTTGAAATAAAATGAAAACATTACTCAATTGCTATGATCATATAATTAGATTGTCTGCACAATGGTGTTTTATTGTGAACTTCCTTAGGACTCAAAGGCTCAGTTACGTGCCTTTACTCAGGATTAATTTCTATTAATGCTCATGTAAGAACTGCAATATTTAATTTTAAAAATCACTCTTTAGTTCTGAAAATATTAGAATTAAATAAATATTTAAAAGTCATGTACATTGAGCTAAGAAGAGTTATTCATCTCCTACCACAAGACAAAATACAGAGCTCCCTCACAGGAAGAGACGAAGAGATATAACTAAAATCCAACATAAACAGGCATAATCAATTTCCCAAACTGACACTGCATTGTAAATTATTTACAACATATAAATAGGTGCAACACTACTCCAGGTCCATTGAAAAAAAACCAAAATGGCATCACACAAGAAAAATAGCACAGCATAGCTTTCTATTACCCACACTACGACTGAATGAATGAAATGCAAGAGGAGATGTGCCAAGTTACTTGATAGTTGCTAGTCAGCTTAATCAGATACTCTCAGTTTCCTGCAGGATGGATAACAAACGCTGTTCTGCTGCTTACTGCACACCACGTCTACTAAAATATTTTCTGAGGCAGAATGATCCTAAAAATCTCTGTACGTCTAGTAACGCAAGGGATTGGTAACCACACAGTCTGACACGATATAAAAGAAGGAGATTTAACTAAAAATAATCAACTACAAGATATTGTACAAGGATAAGTGAGATAACGTAAATGATAAGGTTATGATGACAGATATTGGAGCTCCTGACTCTCCTTCATAGTAACCCTTCCATGTCAAAATCTGACTCTGTGCTCCCAACTGCCCTCTGCCCTTATTTTTAAAAGCCAACTCAGAAGTTCAGAAGAGTATCAGCAATACTTTAAACAAATCATTTTTTTTTATATCTTGTCTGAAGTGTTATCTCAACAGCAGAAAGCTATTGTATATTCAATATATTGAATAAAAAAAAAAGTAAATTTTATTCTTAATTATGACATGTATTTCTCTGTGAAGAAAGGTTAAAAAGCATGAACAAGACTATTGCAAAAAGAAATAGGAATTAATGGTAATTCTGCAATGGTTAAACGTTACTGAAAATACTTTTAACATTTGTTTTTTGTTCAGTGAGATATATGTAAGAGGTACTATTTACTTTCACAGCAAGCTGCCCGAAAAGCTCATCTTCTATCTTATTAACAACAACAACATGATAATAATTGTCAGGCTAACTATATTCATGCATTAGCATGGATATGCATTTTATTAATAATCATCTCAGTTGCTTCATCCAACTAAAGTTTTCATCCATTAGATATGCATATTTTTAGGGGAAACTGTAAAGATTTTCTGTTTAGTTTTTCTTTAATGAGGATGCACAGAAGAAAATAACAGAGAAAGTGAGGAACGTGAGAAGGAAGAGACCATTAAAGCCTCTTGCCTCCAGTTTTACTTTACTGAAATTCCTTATTCCCTGCACAAGGTACACTGAAAATGAAGAAAAACTAGCCATTTTTGTCTCAAAGAGTCACCCTCCCACTCCATTAAAAAAAAAAAAAAAAAAAGAAAAAAAAAGAAAAAAAAAAACAAAA
>JAAGNO010017788.1:197382-208579 GCA_033439905.1 Ceryle rudis
CCATCATCCCAAAAACACTATACTTTCCCGGAATTAAAAAAAAAAAAAAAAAAGCAAAAGTAAAAACTAAAGGAGGTAAATTCTGAGTTTCAGGACACTTGGTGACTTTCTAGAGTACAATCTAACAGGCTGATTTGAAAACCAGTACTTTAAAGTCATAGAAACTTAATATTCATGTCATCAACAGAGAAAGTATCAGCGCAAAATTCACTCAGATTACTTTGCAACCTGAGAAATGAATTCATTATTTCCTTTTATCATCTGAACTGGTAAGAATGAGGGATGTTTGCGAAAAAGAGAGGAAATGAGTGTGGCTGAAGAACTTGAACAAATACTTTGCAAGAACAACACATTTTGATTTTAACCCCACCTTACTAAAACCAAAACCAGCTACTGGAACATGGGGGTGGCATTCTGTAGTGTCTTTTTGGTTTTAAAGTCAGCTTCAGTTGGACTAAGATTATATCCTCCACTAGCCAAGTCATTTAGATATCCATATGAACACAGTCATTTACCTGAAACACCAAAACTGTCTCTGTTGATTTGTTTGAGATGATGGACAACCGTTTTCATTAAAGGACACACAGCACCTTCAAGAGAAAACAGTTTAGTATCTATCATAAAATTCTATCCAACAAAAATGAACTGGAACAAACTAACATGACAGTGATAGTAATAGTAACAGGAATGTTTCTTTAGGATATAAAACCAGCAATAAACTAAATTACAAAATCTAAATAAGAGCAACAATATTTCAGATTTCATACTACACTTCTAATAATACAAGCAGATACAAATTCTATCACATTTTAATACATCTGTTTATGATCCAAGCTCACATGAACAATATAACTGGAAGAAAACCACTACATTCTTACCAAGCTCTTTCCATCTAAAATATTCTATAAAGCAATAACATCTCTTCTAAGTTTGTGGTGGGTTTTTTTGTATTTCTGGCTATATTATTAGAATATCTCCTTTTTCCCTGATTAATGAACATGAAACAATAAAGCATAAATACTTGATTACCATGACAATGATCTGTTTACTTCAGTGAACAGTAATTTAAAAATGTGGATTAACAAGGATCATGATATAATAAACAATGTAATCAATACGTGTATTATATATTTTAAAAAAAAGGTTGAAAATCAAGCAGCTTTACAGGGGATTAAGTCTGAACCAAAGTATTTAGGAAAACAAGCAGAATGCTCTAAAATCTGGAACATGGTAAATTCTAAGGTTAGATTTAACTGAACACTAAGGCCAAACACTGTATTATGAATATGCAGATTCCCATAAAAAGGTCTTTGCTGTCTGTTTTTTTTATATATATACACACAGGAATACACACTTTTAAGAAGCAAACACAGAGAAACATCACTTTTGTGCATGGGTCAGAAATAGGGGTCTGTCTTTAAAAAGCTTTGCAAACAGCACCACTAAACCCTAAAGCTATCAAATGCAAGATGACAAGCAGGATTTAGCCCTTGCACTTCTTGAATGCAGAGCTCCATGGTGGCTGATGCAACTAAAAAGATAACCAAGGTATATCTGAACCTGCTTAACAGTGAAGATCAAGGGGCTTTCTCAAGTGTCATTCCAATGAAAAAGTAAGGAGGAGTGTCCTAGCATTAACCTGGAAATCTTCTATATTTAAAGATTTCTGAGAGCATCCAAACTGAAAGTTAGCATTTGAAATAGCTATACTTGTAATTTTAAAGCATTTGAAATTTGTCATTCATTCTGTAGTAATGCAGAAAGAATATTATTCTTCAAGAGTCTTAAATTCTATCAAATGTATTACAGTATTTGATATGGATTAAGAATGGCTAATTGGAAATAATCAGCAAAAGTGAAACTAAATTATATCGTACAAAGGCACCTCCTGACAACGCAGTTAGCGAAAGTTAATGAAAGTCAATTGTTTAAAGAACAGACCAGGTGGAAGACAGTTTTTTCATAAGATTCATCAAGTTCCATGCCCTCTACATCTGAATTGCAATCTACAATTCAAAGTAACGTCACTCATAAATTATTTTTTTTTCTAAGACTCTAAGAAACGTATTCTTTCTTTCCTCAATATGTGTGTGTATACACATGCATTTACCTATAAAGTTTCATGACAAATGAGATGAAACCTATGCATTAAAAACACTGTAAATTCCCTTTCCACAGAAAAGGTGCAGAACTGTAAAGAATATTCATGTTGAAATCTCCGAAACGGAAATTAAATCTTTCATCATTCTTGGTTTGCAGGGAGTTTTATGTACTGTGAAAAGCATTCCCTGGAATTACATACTAACAGCAATTTCAATACACTATTTGATAAACACACACTACGGGACACAAACAGGCTCACCTTAGATACCCTTTAATCTACAAAGCTCAGCCTTCAATCACTTACACAGATTATTAAACTACAGACTTTTATCTATAGCCACTCTAAAACAATGAATGTGGTTATGGTAGAGATACACAAGCATAGTTAGAAGAAATATGTTGGTGTAAAGGAAGCATGTTATGGATGAAGTCACGATACAAATGAAGCACGTCACACATACACTGACAAACATTTTTCTTAAATCTGTGTATTTTCTAACCAAAGGTTTTTTTAATATATAAAGACTATGAGGCAGATGCCCTTTATGGTTAAATTACTTCACAGTACTTATTCTAAGAGCAGCTGATTTTACCTTGAATAGCTGGAGTAAGCTCTAGAGAACCTGGGATGCAACTGTGCTTTGGTTTTTTTTTCAGCATTAATTTACATGAGGGGTCGGTGGCGAAAGACATGGGTTTTAACTTAGTCCCCCTAGACACTTCCTTAAAGTCCAAATAAAGACTCAAGCCTCAGTTTCTGTTATCCAGATGATAGCAACAATTCCTCACATGCCACAGACTGGACTGTGGGCCTATTTTTATCAGTGGTACAACAGCCACAGCGTAGTCAGGCCATTTAAGTGTTACTTATTTGGTTGTATTCTACATGCCCAGAAGAAATGAAAGTGTTACTACAGACCTTCTTCTAGCTCATGCTGCTGATGTACTCCTTTAGCCCAATGTTACTCTTTTTATCAGAGAACTAAGGCAAAACTCAAAAATATCAAACCCCAAACCTCTCCATACTAAGACTGACAACTTTCACTACAAAAATTCTTTCTACAATTAGTTCATAGAGTCAAAAAGTTAGCTCTTACAAGATTTTAATAATGCTGGCAGATCTTTAAATTTTCTTTGGCCTGAGACAAAACAGTTTACCCATTCATCCTTTGGGTAACTGAATTACAAGATCTACATGAAGACATTCAGGAAAGAAAAAGAACAAAACAAACCCTTGCCACTAATCCAGTCATGGAAACTATGCACCTACCTGCCCTGTTAGAATACGTCTCTATAAAATTAATGAAGCAGTAAAGAGAATAAGCTTACATTTATACACTAGATTGCTCTGCACATGATAAAAGTGGATCTGTCTGGATTGAAGTCAACAATTCATATTCGAATGGTAATGTCTAAGTTAACATACCTATAAATTAATGAGACCGCCTCTCCATAGGACAAATTACAGACCTTAAACTTCAGAAATCAATGAACCCTATGTAGGAGTTTATTATTATAAAATCAACCTAACAAATTTGAAAATATGTTATTTGTACAGATCAAGCAGATATATCACAGATCACTGATCTTCTGTCTCTCCAGTAAGATACTACTGAGGATTTTTTTTTCTAATAGCAATATGAAAAAAAAAAAAAAAACAACCTAAGAAAAAAATCCCAAACAACAACAAAAAGTATTGCATCTAGATGTATCTGCTGCAACATGCAGTGGCATGTTCTGAACTCCTGGAATGATCGGGGCACCTGTCGAAGCACACTGCAACTTCATCTAGGCCCCGTGCCCAGTTTTCCTTTCTGTGCAGACGAGGACAGAAGAGACTTTTGGGCAATGCTTCACTCTCACAGACATCTCGTGTGCGCTTCCTGACTGGGAACTGTAGCTACCAAAAGCACCTCTTGACTCCTCCAGATCAAGTGTAGACTATAGTGGCTACACTGACTTTTACAAGTACCTATCAGCTACGCCACAATTAAACTTCATGCTCAGGTGGACTTTTCAGCTGCCATCGAACACCACTGACATGCACATTGCAATGGGGACCAAAGTTTTCATCAATAAGCACAACCAGCCAAATGAGTCAAACAGCAAAGCCCCATCTAACATATATCCACTTCCTATGTTGGAGTCAAGCTTCAGGCAGAAGCCCTTATTAGCTAGGATTTGTCTCACACTCTTACTGGATCAGGCTTCATAAACATATAAACATAGGGAACCTCTTCAGAGTGAGCAACATACCTGCAAGTGTCAGTGATGACATGTGAGTCCACCTCAAAGCTATTTGTACTGAAGATAAGCAGATCCAGCTGGCCTGCTTTCAAATAGGATCAAGAATTCAGATTTCCAACATACTTGTAGCCTCATGTATAGAGGTACTAGAAAACTAGACGTGATTTTTTTTGTTTGTTTTCTTTTTTTTTTTACTCTGTAAACCACATCATATTACAATAGATGTATTAATTAAGACGAGGGTGGGAAAAGGAATAAAGAGACTGAATCTACAGCTTTTCCCGATACAGGAAATAAGTCAACTCCAAGCCCGGTGACTATTTAGACTGTTACAAAAATAACCTAACACTTTGTCAGGCGGGATTAAGAAATCTGTACCAATGGAGTTCAAGTATTAGGATACCCATGCTGGACCCTGGAGAACTGGATTTTCCCATGAGGAAGAGTAGGTAGTAAAAAACAAGACTTCATATTATTCAAGACAGCCCGCATGGCTTCACCAAGGGCAAGTCTTGATGACCAGCATAGTGGTCTTCTATGATGGAGTGACTACATCAGTGGACAAGGGAAGAGCTATGGACATGATCTATCTGAACTTCTGTAAAGCCTTTGACATAATCCCCCACAACATTCTTCTCTCTAAATTGGAGAGATACGGACTTGATGTGTAGACTGTTTGGTGGATGAGGAATTGGTTGGATGCCTGCATCCAGAGAGTAGTGACTAGTGGCTCAATGTCCAGATGGAAATCAGTGATGAGTGGTGTCCATCAGGGGTCCATATTGGGACCAGTACTGTTTAACATCTTCATCAGTGACAAAGATGGTGGATCAAGTACATCCTTAGCAAGTTTGCAGATAACACCAAACTGAGTGTTGCAGCTGACACACCTGAGGGATGGGATGCCATCCAGAGGGACCTATGCAAGCTTGAGAAGGGGGCCTGTGTGAACCTCATGAGGTTCAACAAAGCCAAGTGCAAGGTCCCACAAATGGGTGGGGGCAGTCCCTGGCATCAATACAGGCTAGGTGATTAATGGATTAAGGGCAGCCCTATGGAGAAGGACTTGGGGGTACTGGTGGGTGAAAAGCTGGACAATGTGTGCTCGCAGCCCAGAAGGCCAACTCTATCCTGGGCTGCATCAAAACTTGCATGGCCAGCAGGTTGAGGGATGGGATTCTGACCCTCTACTCCGCTCTGGTGTGACCTCACCTGGAGTATTCCGTCCAGCTCTGAAGTCCTCAGCACAGGAAAGATACGTACTTGTTGGAGGGGGTTCGGAGTAGGACGAGAAAAATGGTCAGAGAGATGGAACACCTCTGAAGACAGGCTGAGAGAGTTGGGGTTGTTCAGCCTGAAGAAAAGGTTCCAGGGAGACCTTATTGCACCCTTTCAGTACTTAGAGGACTTACAAGAAAGACGGGGACAAAGTTTTTAGCAGGGCCTGTTACAACAGGACAAGGGGTAATGCTTTTAAACTAAAAGAGGGTAGATTTAGACTAGATATAAGGATGACATGTTTTACAATGAGGGTGGTGAAACACCTGCACAGGTTTCCCAGAAAGGTGGTAGATGCCCCATTCCTGGAAATATTCAAGGTCACTTTCGATGGGGCTCTGAACAACCTGATCTAGTGAAAGGTGTCCCTGCTCACTGCAGGGGGGTTGAACTAGATGATCTTTGGAGGTCCCTTCCAATCCAAACTATTCTATGTCTAGGAATATCCCAGGTGAATAGCTTGGCTGTCGGAGTTGATAGTTTTTAATTTCTCTACCTTTCCATAAAAAACAGTGAGCTGATCTAGTTTCCAGGCTTCACTATGAGAGAATGTGTGTAGCTGAGAATGTTCCCCTTTGTGGTCTGGGATCTCTCATGTTCTACTTACTAGCTGAAGAGGCTTCCACAGTGTGCAGGCTTTCATGAACCACAATCTTACAGATACCTAAAGCTCCTTATTCATTGCACAGCAAGACTTAGCATTTAACTACAAGTTCAGGAACCCAACCATGGCAGCCTGACTTAAAGACCACAATGCTAACAACATTGTGGATGCAACCTTAAATAATCAGAGTGTTAAGAATATGAGTACATTGCATATGAGTTACTCTAGAGCCATTGTCTTGATTTTGAGAAGTATCTAACTGTACTAAACCATGAAAACCAGAAAGCTGAACCTATTTGCATACTTGAAACCACTCACTGTATTTGGGTTAAAGTGCCTATCTAAAATTATGATCTAAAGCCAACACTTTTCACAACACATTCCACATCAAAAGGCAATGGAAATTCACCATGCCTGACAGGCTCAGTACTTTGTTTATACTACATTTTTCATGGGTTAGCAACTCATTTTGAAAAACAGTAAAAGAACGATGAAAAAGCAGCAATGATCTGGGAATGAGACAAAGTATTAGTATTGTTAATACGAAGCATTCAGGAATGATCAAATTAGAACTTCATATGTCACTACAGAAGGAGTTCATGTCCACGCTCCTAAACCAAATGCTCCCAACAATCAAAAAAAACCAAACCCCAAAACAAAACCAAAGAAACCCCCTTGCCCTCCCTCCAAAAAAAAACCCCAAAAAACCCCAAAACCCCACAGTTGACAACACGAAGAAAATATTCTTGAAGTCAGATCAAAAACATGATTGTGGACAACTCCTGAACACTCCTCTCCCTCAGATTTGCTGTATTATGTCATCAGAAGCGAGCGCTTCCTTATGAGGAATGATTAGCCTAGCAAAACTTCTGGACTAAGTGAGAACTGAAAGAAACCCTTGATGTGAACCTAACGGTTACTGGCACACATTCAGAGCCTAAGGAGGACTGCTCCAAGAAGATCCAGCATACTCTCTCACTGTCTGACATTTCTTTTCCAATACTGTTATTTATTTATTTATTACAATATTGACCCAATGTGTAAGTCCCAAAGCATATTCAGAATGCCAGATCAAAGAGTTCGCCCCTACTTATGCACACGAGTTAATCCTTTCTCTGGCACAAAAGATTTCCTTCCCCTGCACACTTCTTGCTCCTGTCCTCCCTTCAAATTAACTTCAATTTACACTTTTCCCTGGATTTGAAGGTCATTCCTTTAGACTCAAGTAGACTGGGTTAGAAATTTCAGGATGTAAATGTAATAATCCAAGATCCTATCTAAAGGTGCTTTGCTGGCAAAGCTTTCATATTAGCAGAGTGAAAAATAAATGCTATGCATATGTTGTTGAAGGAAGAAAACCCAAAGGAATGCCTAACCAGATCCTGAAGGAGAGATGCTGATTCAAACGGGGCTGGTACATGGGAGAGAACAAATGTCTAAGAAAGTGCTAGTCAAAGACCGGAAAGCAAACAGACAGACAAAAAGAAAGAAAAACAGACAGAAAAAAAAAAAAAAAAAAACAAAAAAAACCCAAACCAAAACCAAAAAACCCAAACCAACCAACCAACCAACCCAGGCTTGCTATTTCTCTTCTTGAAGCAAGCAGATTTCCAGTTTGTAACATATTCATCTGCAGACAAATTATCCAACTAGAACGAGACAACTTTCCACCACACAGCACTCGGTTCAGCTGAAGGCTTGCAGGGACACCTGTATCCCTTACCACTGCACAGTCACTGGATCCATTATTTCTCAGCTCTGGCTTTCTAGTCTACTAACTTGTATTTCTTTTTGGACTGTCACTGTCCCTTCAGTCTCTAGAAGGGTCTCTTTCCTGTTATCAACTTGAGGCTTCACTCTGAGCCTATTCCCTGCTGTCGGCAGAGCTGCTCAAGCTGGCAGATATCTACTTGTTATTCCTCACCATCTGCCTGTATCACCTCAAACTGTAGAAGCCTCTCCTCATAATTGCACACCATCAGTTATTCTCAGGAGAGGTTCAGTCTCTCCTCTTCTTCCCAGTGGTTCAGTTTGACCTATATTTAATCCATCTGTGGCTATCAGGTTAAGGAAAACTGCAACTTCCCCGCTGATTGCCCAGTCACAAACTTCTAACAGAATCTAAAGTACAGTTCAGATACACTGCTTATCAGCAGTTCAGTGTATCTGTCACATCGTCTATGACTTGCCCACCTTTTACTGAGACATCTTTTCATTAGGGGGAAAAACCAAAAATATAGAAGGAAAAGAGGCGATGCTTCCTGGCATACAGTTTTACAATTTTTCAAGTTTCCGTGCAGTCGTTTCTATTATTAGGAAACCTTCTTCACTGACACCCTTTTAGCACTTGTAAAATTTCCCTTCTACAATCCACCAGCTAACAACGACAGAGAAGACAACCTATTTTGCTTCTTTCAGACAGCTGAAAAGAATGATTGCACAGCAAAGATGTAGGCTCACGCTCTCACAGGGGTTAAGAATAATTCATCAGAAGAGCACTTAGCCCTGCTGACCTAAAACTGTAAGGCAGAAAAAGTCTGACTTAAATTCAGACTCTTCACAACACATTATTCTTACCTTAGAGCCCTCACATTACACTTATTATTTATTAGATATTACTATTTATTGTTTCCAGGAGTAGTAAAAGGATTATTATGCTAGTCATTGACTTTTTACATTTCTTGGGCTTGAGTTTAAAATGTGTTATGGAGGTTCAAAGTTGTATATGTGTGGCTTCTATTACATTTCATAAGGTTTCTGGAAAAACAGCATTACTGAAAATAAACTTCATCTTCTCAAAGTAATGAAAAAGAACTCTGTTTCTATTCAAATAACAAGAGGCATGTTATCCTGTCTAATAGTTGTAGGAAAATTCTAGAAAGTTTAGGTACATGCTAAGGCTGAGCTATTCTAAAAAACTGACAATTTCTTATTCTACAAACACGTGTGACATGCCTTTAAGACAGAATTTACCACACTCTGGCGAGTTAATGTAGAGCTTAAGTGAGAGAGCTAGATAATGTGTGGATAGTAAGAGAAAGAAAACAGAGAAGCACGAGAAAATTTGCAGAAGCTGAGTAACATCTTTTAAGTTAAACAACATCACCGTATTCCTTTTTCCTGCCTTCTTACGCACGAGGTTTTGCTTAACTACATCTGTGAAACGTATGACCTTGTCTGGGCATTAAGTTTACGTGAGGTTAACACAAGCATTAGGTTCTTTAGGTCAATGTGATCACCGATTTTCTCTAATAAAGCCACATGATTTTGTTCTAAATCAGAGCTTGCAAAACTTTGTGAAACTTGTTTTGTATAGTAAATCGAAGAATTACAAAACAAAACTACTAGGAACTACGACTACTTCCAATCATGAATCTTCCACTTACAGGAAGCAGAAAGGCTGTTTTGGAATGGGTTCAAACTTAGACTTTTTAGAAAAAGACATTAAAAAAAAGTCTTGCTTAATTTTATCTGCTTATCCTGCTTATTTTCCATGTACTGTCATTATTTGTTCAGTACTGAGGTGTATGCCTTTGGTCTGTGATGGGAAAGGAAAATGGAAGTACCTGTCTGGTCAGTAACAGCCGTGGAAGCAAAAACAGGAAGGAGGAGGAAGACTGCCATACAAAGCCAAACTATGCAGGATCCAATGTACTTCATCTCCCCCTGGACACATGTGAACAATCAGCTACAAATCTGAAACAGAAAACAATCATACTGAGAAAGACATCTTATTCTTTTCCCCTCACCCCACCCGAAGCTACAAACAAGAATTTCTTAACTGCAAAGAGGGTGTCACTAGTCACACTCAGTGTATCATTTATCTAAGGAGCTACAAAGACTTATATATATATAATTTATTTCTAAATTTATCTATTCCTTTAGTTCTTTATTCAACTCAAAAGAAATATCAATCCAGAGATATTAGACACTAAATTTTCATTTCATTAGTAATGACTATTTTTCTTTTATTTTTCTCCCAGGTTTTCCAAACTGAATATATTAGCTAAACTGTTTGGTGTCACAACACTGCCAGTGACCACTGAAGCAGTTTTCAAATCAAGCAAGAATGACATGCAATTGTTCCAGTTTAAGTGCAAAAGTAAGCCAAATATGGCATTTCTCCACCTTCCAAAATATACAAGTTCCTAGAGCAGCCTATTTTGAGTTTACAGTTTAAATCTTACAAAAATACTGTCTGGCTTCAACAACACATCTTTTTTTCCTCTAAAGACACTATCAGCATTTCCTCCAAGCTGACTGCAACATATAGACGCACCTGAATTTAATGAAACAGAATTCTTTTTCTAATCACATTTTCTGTAAGAAAAACAAATCACATACCTAGGATGAAATTTTATAACTACTTTTTTGCAATGCACTTTATTTGTCAACAGAGCTATCCTGTTAGTCACATGGGCTAATAACAACTACACCATTATTAACTTTTCCAGCCTCCCCAAGAGCAGCAAAATGAACGCATGTTCAAATAACATTATCATTTAATTTCCTGCACCTGCTTTACAAGCAGGCATTAGTAATTCAGTAGAGCCGCCGCTCCTGAGGTTTCATTTTCTGAAGGGCTCTTGCCAATTAAATCCTTAATGCTGCCACCCCACTTCCTGGCTATGGTCCCCTCCCGCCGGCTGCTGCGGGCGGCTTCGCTCCCTCGCACAACCGGAGGCGCACCGGAGCCTGTGGGGCGGGAGCGACCCGAGCCCTCAGCAGCTCCGCCTGTAGCGCGGCGGCACCGGCTGTTTAATTTCTCTTAGGTTGAGTTGGGTTTGCTGGAGGGAGGGTATAAAGCGGCACCAGGCGGGAGAGCGGGCGGCAAGACAAGCTGGCAGAGCGGTCCAAGGGGGGGAAAGTGCCCGGGAGCCCCCAGAGGGAGGGCGAGCGAGCAAGCGAGTAACCTAGCAAGCCAACAAAACTAGCAAGCAAGCAAGCAAACAAACCCCAAACCTG
>JAAGNO010017790.1:4461-19810 GCA_033439905.1 Ceryle rudis
GACATCTGCAGCTAGAGCAGGTTGCTCAGAGTCCTGGCCAACCTCACCTGGAATGTTTCCAGGGATGGGGCATCAACCACCTCTCTGGGCAACCTGGGCCAGGCTATCACCACCCTCAGCATGGACAATTTCTTCCTTCTCTCTAGTCTAAATCTTCCCTCTTTTAGTCTAAAACTATCACCCCTTGTCTTGTCACAACAGAATCTGCTGAAAAGTCTGTCCCCAACTTTCTGACAGGCCCCTTGAGGTACTGAAAGGCCATAAGAAGGTTGCCCTGGAGCCTTCTCTTCTCCAGGCTGAACAAGCCCAACTCTCTCAGCCTGGCCTCCCAGCAGAAGGGTTCCAGCCCTCCCAGCATTGCTGTGGCCTCCTCTGGATGTGAGAAGCAAATATTTTAAAACATTTCCAGGGCTCTCAAACAGTATTGTGCTTTTTACAAGCAGAGGCATCAGGGTTGTGGGCTCCTGAAAAATTAAAGATTTAACCTCTCGTTTCCCTGTTTCTGAAGTATGGGTAGGGGTAAAACTAAAGTATGGATGCAGCAGAAATCTGCTTGGCTGTTGTGTGAAGTTGTTGTTTGTTATGATTCCTCTGGAAGAGCTTTCCTGGCATTGGATTTTAGGGAAAATGGATCTTTTTCCTATGAATCACTTGTGCTATTTTATCCTTGCTCCCTTCATCTCATGTAGTTCTTCCTTTTGGCTTTGTCCCAAAGCTCTGCTTCCTCTGCTTACTGCACTTGTTAGAGAAAAAAAAAAAACAACATTCTAGCTGGGAATTAATCCTTGAAGTACATGGTCCTCATTTGTGGATGAAGAGAAAGGAAGTGCAAAGGGATCTGATTGCATTCTGGGAGGTTAGTTGGACTTTCTTGCTGCAGGCACCACCTTTTTCTTGGTTGTTAAGCAGCATTTCTTCTTTATGGCTGAAGGCAGGTGTGATCTCCTTCCACATGAAAGAGGAAAAGAAAGGTTAAGATCTTCTGCAGAGAGTGGAGAGAGTTCACACGTTTAGGACTTGCACATGGTCCAAGCAAAACATCATCAAGATATTGCTGCAGGCCAGTCTGTCCTGCTGGAAGAGATCACAGTTCAGTGTTTTACTGGTGTGCTGATTTTCTCTTGCCTCATTTGGTGTACAGGGATGTTAAATACAGTTGTTTTCAAGATGCTTTTATTACTTATTGGCTGCTATTTGGACCTTCATACGGATCTATCAATTCCTTTGGCCTTTCTGTGACTTTCCTTCTGGAGCATCTGATGGAAGTTCATCCTTGGAAAAGGCTGTATTGTTTTCTTTGAGCATGTGACACTAAAAAAACCCGATGGTTGAAGAGTACAAAACTGGGCTAGACCAGGTACTCAGGGTGGTGGGAAATCAGATTAACTGAATTCTTGGGGAGGGCTTGTAAAAGGTGGAGGGCTGGCTGGGTTATGGACTAAGCAAGCAGTGAATCTCCTTTCAGTTTCTGTCATGTGTTCACATGCTGTTGTGTGTCCTCAGAAGACAAAATTGTTTTTGTCCTAAAGGACAGCTTTTGGTGGAATTTCTAGATTCAGAGGAGTCTCTCTAGCTGTTCCTTTTAATTTATTTTTTTTTTTCTATCATAGGTACTTTTAAGGCTATGAAGCAGCTTTGCTTACTCATTTGTAATGTTCTGGTCAGCAAGCTAGGACTGTAATGAGAGCCTCCAAACACCTATCTTTAGGTCTGGTTTTCAAATCTGTGTGTCCCTGGCAGTGGTGGCTGGACAGACCTCAGCTGAGGAGCAAGACTGGTGCAACTTCACAAAACTTGTAAGCTGTGAAGGCTTGCAATGTGATCTGGCTGGTCAAATAGTTTCAACGTTTGGGTAACGTGAACCATGGCCAGGATGTTGGGAAGCTGTAGACACCACACTGGGTTCGGTTCACAAGGGGTGTTGAAGGGGAAATGGAAATTCTTCATTCTGCTTGAACCCCTGAGTCTTGGCAGATGCTAGTCTAACCCTGGAGAAGAAGAGTAAGTTTGCCCCTCCTTCCTTGCCTGGTAAATTCTACCCCACTCCCCTTCCTCCCCCCATCCCCCAGTCAGATTGGGCTAGATTGTACCAAGGAAAGTTGGTGTGTTTCAGTGAAATTTGGGTATGCTCCTGAATTTCTTTGAAGAATATTCTCTGCTTTCTCTCCTGTCTTCATCAACCATCCAAAAGGATTGGTGGAGATATTCCTTAGATCTCAATCTGAGCTGTCATTGATTCCTTATTTATCATAACTCAGAGGAGATCTTTTGGTTCCTCCTACTATATATCCCTTTGCATAGATGAGTAAATGTTCTGGTTTGTGGAGTATTTTCTTAGCCAGTAGAGGAAGATTATTTGGTTAAAAAGATGCTGTTGGAGAGACGTGCTCATGCTACAGAATTTTTATTGTGTAATTAAAGCAAATCCTAAATGTAATAAAGAATGAAAGAAGGGAGGTACCATGTATCACTATTTATGACATTATGATAATTATGTTTCCAAAGCGGATTTTTAATTTGTACCCTGCTAGAGTTGTTGACTTTAATTTATAATCCAATAAACCTATAAATTGTTGCTCAAGGCAGGCAGGCATGTTCTATCAGGCCAGATGTAATAATTTAGAAACAGTTTAGTAAGCTCAATAGCATCTGCAGTGCAATTGCTTTTATGAGCTTGCTTGTCCCATTTGGCACTACCTTGTTTTGTTTCTAGTGTGCTGCTGTGTTGTGAATTTATTGCTGTAACCCAAGAATAGCTTGTCTAATTTCTCTTGATGGGGGGGAAAATGAGCCTGTCCACGTGGCGATATGACTTGTTTTCCAATCTCTCTGTGCTGGAAAGAGGCGATTCTGAGGAGACTCTTAGGAATAGGTCTGAGATGATAGTGATGAAAGGGTTGCTTATGTGCTCTTCATAGTGGGCCTGTTTCTGCCTTGATTTATAACTTGTGCAGATCCTTTTGTCCTGTTTGTTGGCTGCAAGAGCAGAACTTCCTTTGTTGCTCTTGAATGCTCTCTGGGAAGCAGCTTGGTGGAAGAAACACGTGGGAATTTGTATGTTATATTGAGAGAGAAATGTAGGACATGAGTCCTTGTGCTCCATAAAGAGCATGGCCAAAGCTTTTGGTGTTCCAAATCGCATAGCTCTAATATCAGTTGAGAGTTTGGAGATGGTCAAGCTGCTTTTGTTATTCTCAATCCAGTGCAGTGGAGACACCTGCATTATGCTCAAGGAATACAGCCCTTAAATTATATGAAATCCAGAGAAGGATGGGACTGAGTTGGCTAAGCCTTGATGAACAAAGGCATGAACCTTGCTCTGAAGTCATGTCCTGTTGCTTTCAAAGCATCTAAGTTCTGTGCAGTGTGTCCAAGTGAGTCCCACAGTTCCCAAGTTCTTAGCTGTTGTAGAGAATGTATTTTTTTTAAGGGTTGTTTTGCACCAAACGGAATGTCTGGCTCTCCTTTAGCAAGTGTTTAGTAACTCCAACCTAGGAAACCTCCCAAGTGATGGTTGTAAGAGGTATATACACAGTAGTGTCCTGGAAGGGTGAAGCTGAAATACTTAGAAGAAAATGGGCCCTTCCTTACCCGTCTAAGAGATGCTCCATCTCAGTTGGAAGACTTCACATTTAACAGTGTGCCTTGACCTCCCTGCATACCATGGTGGAGTAGCAGGATGCTCAGCTTGTTATTCCACCAGTGCAAGCAACAGATGAAAGAAGGAATCCCCTTATTTTTTGCTATACCAAGCGCTGTGAAAAAGCAGGTAGGATGTGATTTCATTCAGTGCTGACTTGTGTGCTCCATTTAATACCCAAGCATATATGTAAAGCATTTTCAGTGCACCACAGAACTTAGTTTTGATAAGGTGGAGGGATTTTTTTAAATACCTGCCAGCAGAAAAGTCAAGAGTTCAGCCTTCTCTAAGCTGATTCTGACACACTTATTTTATACTTTTTTGCATGACCCCAGGCAGCTACTGCAACTGTCCCGTAGTCTCCTACATGCACATCTGCTGTGTTAAATGTCTCTCACTGGGGAATGATGTGTGCTAATAACTCAGTTTTGCAGACAACATTAAGTATATCAAGGAGGAAAAGATTTGACCACAAGAATAAATCTACCAGTTCCTCTGAAGTCCAAATTGTTCACTGGAGACCTAATGCAATGTATAAGGAGAGAGCTTCAGTCTGAGCACAACCCAAACTTCTGGACAAGAGCTGGAGGACCACCACCAGTGAGGAGAAAACACTGGTGCACTGTCTTATCAGTCATGTCAATGACTGTTGAATAAATACTTTTGGTCAATAGTTGATTGGCACTGAGCAGAACTGAATGCAAAACTGGTCCTAAAACTGAATTAATCCATGGGTTTTGTCTGAGAGGGAAATAAATTTGGGTCATAGTTTCCCATTCAAGCAACCTATGCCTTTCTGTATTTTCAAGCAGAAAGCTACATTTCTCAGGTGTGGATATATCAAGCCAAAGGGAGGTATTGTACTCCAAGGTGTTCTCAAGAACATCATATGAATCATGTAATGGGTCAGCAAGCTTAATGTACTAATTTAAATGATTCAGTATCTGTTATATTGGAGACTTGGCTAAACTGAATGTCTTAGCACCCATGTCTGGCAACAATTCTCTTGCTGGAAATACCAAGATCCGTATGTAGTTCCCCCTTTGGCCTCCTAATTTGAGGTTGTGGGGGGGGTGGAGGGAGGAGGGGAGGGAAGGGGAGGAGGGGTTACATTCCACCTTTTTCCTGTGTCTCACCTCCTGCAAGCTCAACAGTAAATTAGGTTGGGCTGTGGTCATAGCCTGCTTCCAGACTGCTGCCATGTGATTTATTAACACTATTTATTTAACATTTTTCATGTGTGTCTGGCATAGTGCAATTGTTGTATTAGGCAGGACCTTTGTAGGGGTCCAGGGCTGGAGAAATCAAATTCTGACATTGTTTCCGTAATGGTCTAACAATTGTCAGAAAAGCTTTGCTCATCAAAGATTCATGCCCTTTTGCTGGTGGAAAAGATGTTTCTAATGCCAGGCAGAAACTGGCTCCATCTTTTTATCCTTTCAATCCTTTGTGTTACTCCCAAGGCTACTGGGCAGCATATACTTTGGGAAATATGCCTTGTGATATGACACAGGTAATTGAAAATTCGTCTGTCTTTCAGGTATGGGTTGATGGTGCTAGCAACTGTTAAACTTTCAGCATCTAATGGAGACCATTTGGAGCTAGAATGTCAAGGGAGACGAAGGAAGAGCCTTTCCTTGAATAATTCAGGCAGAGTCTGAATGAAGACCAGTGGGGAATATTTCTGTGTTCCTGGAAGTCACAGTCCACATGCATGTGATTCATTGCATCACAGAATGGTTTGGGTTGGAAGGGACCTTTAAAGATCGTCTAATCCAACCCCCCTGCAGTGAGCAGGGAATTGTGATTGCTGGACAGCTGTGCCTATCAAGGAGATGGAGCTTGAGGCTACCTTGCTTCAGTAACCAAAGCTCATAGTTCAATCTATCTTTGTCTTTTTCATGCCATGAGTTTCCTAATAAAACATAACCAATTTGGTATTAAATGTGACAAGAAGATTTGAAAGATTGTATCCCTTGGGGAGCTGGGAGCTACTGCTTGTCCTTAGCTTTAGAACTATTGCTTTTCCTTTTTATTTGCCTCTTCTAATAGCTGCAGCTTGTTTGGGACTGGAGCAAGTCCAAAGCGAGTCTCCTCTTGAACTTGTAAACTTAAACAGCAGATGCACCTCCTACCTTTGCGCTTCCTTCCCTGGTTTTGGGTAGGAAAGAACAAAGAATCTTTATGTAGCTCTGCAAAATTTGATAGTATTTTAGTGGATTTGAAGCATTAACCTGACTGCTGAAGGCTGATGTTTATCACGTCTATAAAAAAATTGGAAATATGGTTTTGCACTTGCTATATTTAGAAGTTCCATCAATCCAACTTGAAATGGGAGCTGAGGTGTTGCTGATAATTAGGATATCTCCTGTGACAAAGAAACCTGGGTTGTTTGGATGGGCATCCAGTAGGCAGACAGTTGTCAGCCTTACCTTTTGATGTGGGTTTGTAAATCAGGCCTTTCCACTGCCTGGTGTTTTGAGTAGGGAATGTTAACTGTGCTGTTGGTATGAAAAACAAGCAAGCCATAAGCAGGTGTCTTCTGTCTAACATGCCTTGATAAAATTAGTTGTAATTATGAACCATGACTGCTGTAGCTATTAATTGAAATATTAGGCATCCTTTCCTCAACAGCTGTTTCTTGCTGGAAAAAACTTAGATACTCTGAGATGCACTGAAGAGCTCAGGGCCTCAAACAAACAAAAAAACAAACCAAAACCCCAGTTAACAAGTAAAACCATAACTATGGCCTGTTGTAGACCATTTGTCCCTCAAAACATCCACTGCAACAATGCAATCTTCTACTTGGGGTTTTTGATGTCAAAGCCCACAGAGATTACAGATGCTCTTTCAGTGATTGTGCATATAACTTTCCTGCTATGGGTTGTGTTGCACAAGCCATTATACTCTTGCATGGAGAGAAATGGCTTGGAAAGCCTTTTTTGGGGAGGTAAAAATTAATGTAAAATCCAAGTTTGTTTTTGTTTTTTGTTTTGTTTTTTTTTTTTCCTCTTTACTTTGCATTTATCTCCCTGTATTATTCCTTCAGATCCAAGACATTTGTCATGGTCTGAACAGAGGAGGGAAAAAAATTGCTTCCGATAGCAATGTGGTCACTGGACCTTAGAGCAGCTTGACTGTCTGCCAAGGTTCCCTTCTATCGTGTAACAAGAAATAGATTGAAGAGCTGCTTTTGAACTTCTGAAGTGAAAAATGCCTGTGGCAACCTGTGTGCTCATGCTGGCTGCTCGGCCTCTCTGTAAGGCTCTTTCACTTGAGGAAAGCACCTTGAAGCATGTCCATGTATTGAGCTGTTAATGCCTGGATGAGTTTCACTTCCCTGATTCTCTACTGCCACTTCCACTGAAGTTCTTATTAAGTACAAGATACCCAGTGAGGGCTTCTTTTGACTGCTTCTTGCCTACTGGGAAGGTTTTCTGGATGCAAAGACTTGAGGTAATTGCTGGAAACTCTTGATATTGAGTCCTACTAGACCTTGCCCTGGTATTCTAGCTTCTACATTGAGGATATTATTGACCTGTCTGCCAGGTACCTGCTTTAGGGAGCTTCATACAGACCCTAATTTACTGTGGATTAACTGGGATAGAAAGGGAGAACTATCCTTCAAAGGATGTAGGAGCCTGTAGCCATTATATGAGGTTGTGCCAGACAGCTGGGCTGATAGTCCCACCATTCAGATCATGGCCCTCTCTTTTGATTTCCATGAAGATATGAGAATGAATTAATGCCATATGAGAAACAGCCCATGGGGAAACAACTTTATTTCCATTAACTTGGGCAATTTTCAGTATCAATCGAAGTTGGAGGAAGAAGGTATGGAGAGCAGCCCTGCAGACAAAGACTTGAGGGTGCTGGTGGACAAAAAAAAAAGCTGGACATAAGCCAGCAACATGTGCTTGCAGCCCAGAAGCCAATTGCATTCTGGGCTGCATCCAAAGTAGCTTGGGCAGTAGGTCAAGGGAGGGGATTCTGTCTCTCTGCTCCATTCTGGTGAGACCCCCCCTGTAGTGCTGGGTCCAGCTCTGGAGTCCTCAGCACAGGAGAGACAGGGACCTGTTGGAGCAGGGCTAGATGAGGCCCCAGCAATGCTGGGAGGGCTGGAACCCCTCTGCTGTGAGGCCAGGCTGAGAGAGTTGGGGTGGTTCAGCCTGCAGAAGAGAAGGCTCTGGGGAGACCTTGTGGCCTTTCAGTACTTAAAGGGACCCTATTGAGAAAGCTTAGGATGGACAACTTAGCAGTTTCTGTTGTGACAGGACAAGGGATGGTGGTTGTAAATTAAGAGGGAATATTTAGACTAGAGAGAAGGAATGAATTTTTTATGCTGAGGGTGGTGAGACACTGGCACGGGTTTGTTCGAAGAGGTGGTCAATGACCCATCCCTGGAAACATTCCAGGTTATGTTGGATGGGGCAACCTCCTGTAGTTGAGGATGTTCTTGCTCACTGCAGGGGAGATTTGACTAGATGACCTTGAAAAGTCCATTCCAACCCAAACTATTCTATGATAATTATAATGGGGAGTACTAATGAAATACCAATCAGATAAATTTCCTAGTGCATCTGAGCTGCAGGGATGGGATGTTGCTGTGGTCTCCTCCTCTCCTCTTCCTCCTGTTGTTAGCATACTTTCCTGTGTTATGTTCTCCTACATTTCTGAGTCTCAATGAGGGGTTAAACTGTTAGGGAAGTGCCATTGCCTGCCTGTCTGGATCATGTGTAAATTAGAGGTGGGTTTTATGGGTTGCAAGACGGTGCCTAGTTGATGAAAACCAGTACAAAATGGAAATAATTGATCTCTTTTTCCCAGCTCCCCTCAGTGCAGGGAGAAGACAGCACAACTACAAAATGCTGATAGATGCAGAGCCCTGCAGCTGTCTGCCCTGCAATCATACCCTTCCTCCCTTAGCTGCAAAAATCAATTTACACCACTTACAGGCTAGTCCTGCTCTTACTGAGCTGTTTGTCATGCTCTGGAACTCATGGCATTATTGGCTCCTCTGTAAAGGAGCCTGTTTTCATGCCAAAGCATAATTTTAATTTTACTAAAAGCAACTTTGTGAGCAGTTAATTTATTTTTCTTTTTTTTTTTTTTTTTGTTAAACTTGGGGACATTTGAGGAAGTGAGTAATGAATATATATAATGAATATATTTTAGTCCTCTGGACATGCTAAATCTGTCATAGTGTGGGGGAGAGCTCAAGCTCTGCTGTTATTTATCACAAAGGGTGGATTGTGACTTGACCTATGTCAAGGAAAGACATTCCTTGTCTCTATGAGAAAGTTGGTACAGATCATTGTACACGGGATTTACACCTTTCTACAAGGCAGGTTGTGCCTAGTTTGGGGCTGAAGTAAATGAAGATTGAGAGCACCCTCAGTAACTTTGCAGATGACACCAAATTGTGTGGGAGTGTTGATCTGCTTGAGGACAGGAAGGCTCTACAGAGGGACCTGGACAGGTTGGATTGATGGGGCAAGGCCAATTGTGTGAGGTACAACAAGGCCAAGTGCCGGGTCCTGCATTTCAGTCACAACAACCCCAGGCAATGCTACAAGCTTGGGGATGAGTGGCTGGAAACCTGCCTGGCAGAAAAGGATCCGGGGGTGCTGGTGGACAGACAGCTTAATGTGAGTCAGCAGTGTGCCCAGGTGGCCAAGAAAGCCAGCAGGATCCTGGCTTCTATCAGGAATAGTGTGGTCAGCAGGAGAAAAGAAGCTATCATGCCCTTGTACTTGGCACTTGTGAGGCCTCATCTTGAATACTGTGTTCAGTTCTGGGCCTCTCATTATAGGAAAGACATTGAGATGCTGGAACATGTCCAGAGGAGAGCTACCAGGCTCGTGGGGGGTTTAGAGAGAAAGTCATATGAGGAGAGGCTGAGGGAGCTGGGTATGCTTAGTTTGGAGAAGAGGAGACTGAGGGGGGACCTCATTTCCTTCTATAACTGCCTGAAAGGAGGTTGTGGAGAGGTGGGGGTTGGCCTCTTCTCCTTAGTAACTACTGACAGAACCAGAGGAAATGGTCTGAAGTTGCGGCAGGGGAGGTTTAGATTGGATATTAGGAAGAAATTCTTGACAGAAAGAGTGGTGAGGCACTGGAACAGCCTTCCCAGGGGGGTGGTTGAGTCACCATTCCTGGAGGTATTTAAGAAACAGGTAGACCTGGTGCTTCAGGACATACTCTGGTGGCAGGCATGTAGGCAGTAATTTTGTGGTTTTGAAGTCATGTTTGACTGGGGTATTTAGGTGTTTGGGGATTCTTTTAGGTGTTTTTTTGTTATGGGTATGGTTGGACTTGGTGATCTAGGAGGTCCTTTCCAACCATGAATACTCTGTGAAATAACTGCCTCTCTCTTCCACAGCAGGAGGGAGTTTGTGGCTTCATTAAGAGTATCCTTTGGAATGATATCATTGACACTGTGGGCAGTACCCATGTCATGATCTATTCTTGTGCTTGGAAATATTTTTTTTTTAATAGGCATCTATCCTGGATGTGAAGCCAAAAGCCATGTTGTTTGCTGTCTACAAAATCCCAGGCTGCAAAACAGTGATGCTTTGGGAATTCTTTCCCTACATACTTCCCTGAACTGTTTTTCCCATGCATGGTATCTCTCTGGTCCATCAATCTCTTGGGCAGAAAAATGGCTTTATCTCCAGCTTCCAAAATACCTGTGTTGGGTTGTACAAAGAGATTGTGAGAGAGCAGGTTACTCATGCAAAATGTCCCGTGTCCTGTAGGAGAGCTGTAATATGAGCAGTTTTGCCCAGATTGTTTTACATCCAATGAGCTGTGAACCAGAAAAAGGAACTTTGACTGTCTGGGTTATTTTCAGTATAAGCTGTTCTGAACTTTCAGGAAAAGTCTTATTCAGGTTAGCTTCTTAAAGGAGAGTGGAAAGTCAGGCTGGCTGTGGTGCTGCTTTGAAAAAACTCGAGTGCAGCAAGGTACAGAAACAGACTTGCTATTTGTGTAACGCCTCCCATTGGAGGAACTGAAGTGATTTAATCAATGTGCAGCTCTATGATGAGAGAGATAATTATTCCTATTTTTACAGAGTGAGAATATGAGAGATTAAAATGCCTTTTTTTGAAATTGCAAACAATTCTATGGCAAGGAAATGAACTGAGATTTCTCTCTAAAGAGCGTTCTCCCAGCATGTTTTGGTGCCTCCAGGGGAACCCACTGGGCAGCCCAGCAGAAAAGTGAAGTTTGTGCTCATTGTGGAGAGGCGAATCACGCATGTTCCTCTCTTGGGGGCTCCAGACCTCATCTTGCTTGTGATAGCCTCTGCTCGTTGTGTGTCTTTGTGCTTTTCTGCAGATGGTCATACAGTAAATGAAGAGAAGAAAAATAGATTTAACTGGATAGTGCCATTATTTTGGGATTTGAACAGTTCATGTGTGAGTCTACCATTAGAAAGCACCAGGAGGGAGACAGAGCAGTTGCAATGCCTTTTTCAATACATGCAGAGAATAATCAAGCTCTTGCTTCACTTTAAAACAGGGTAGAAAATCTTACTTCTCTTAAAACAGGGTAGAAAATCTTACTTCTCTTGTCTGTATGTTGGCTACTTGCATTTTAGTCATGGTGATGGATACTGAAAGGAAATAGCTGCAAGAGAATCTTGTGTCTTCCCTCTAGACAAGCATGGCAGAGTTGCTCTTACATAATTTGACTCTGCTATGCCAGAATTATAAACATCACAGAAAATGCTCAATTGCAACATGTCTGATGTGTGATTTGTCAGAGCTGCTGGAAAGTGGAAAGGAGATGTGCAAGTCACATCTTCAGCTTCTTTACTGCAGCTTTTATTGGTCAATTTTTGCTTACTGTTATTGTAACTTTTGTGCCTTTCAGACAGTGATTTCTGAATAACACAAGCATTTAAATATCTACTGCTTTATAGTTTTCCATGCTGCTGTCCTCAGCTGGAGTCTAGCTGACCCATCAGGCAGGATAGCTGGACAGTGTGCCCTTGGAAATGCCTTTTTAAAGTGTTGTTGCCTGTTGTGACCCTGAAGGAAAGGGAAGAAAGAGCTTATATGGACTTCCATGTGGGAAAATGTTCTGGCTTGCCTTTCAGCACCACTCTTATTGATGCTTCTGGTTTAGCTTTCTACTTCTGCATCTGCTGATGTAGGCATGGCCCTCTTTGCAGGTGGACCAGAATGACCACAGCAAGACAAGCTTGCCTTTGGGGATGGTAGTTTTCACATGCATAACCTGTCGGCTGGTCTGGAGGTACAGTGGGTTAGTATATGTTGTTCATGTAAAGAAGGAGCTAAATAGTGTTTTCCTAGATGCAAGTGGAGTCTAATCTGAGATGTAATACAGGAATCCTCTCAGATTGCTATTGCCAGGGTGAGCGTCCTGGTCATTCTGCGAACATCTCACCTTTGATTCTTCCTCCTTTCAAATTGGAGGCTATTTGTCTTTGCTTTTGAGGGAAGGTGGAAGACTTCATACTGATATCGAGAACAGCCCACATTGCCCCTTAGTGACAGGTTTTTGTTGTTCAGTGCTGGCTGGTGATGTTTTTACCTTTTCAACCAGCAAAGAAATTCTTGGGCTTATTTTTATGTCAAGCATCATGACAAAGTAGTTTTACATTTGTTTTGCAGACATTTGTTACCAAGAGTAAAATGTAGCAAGGAGAAGAAACTGTCCAAGGAGTCAACTTACTGTCTGTTCCTTCTCCCAGTCAAGTCCTTTGCACTTGAATCTGTTTGACATCTGTATCAGACTGTCTGGCATTTGCTCTGAGCATTTTACAAAAGAATTCCTGTAAATAGTCCTTACAACACAGTAATTCTCCTTAAACAGGGAAAAATATTCAGTATTTATCCTATCTGCCATTCTTCCTAATGAAAACCATGCTTATTATACTCGTAAACAATGAGGAGAAAAGAGCTGGAGGCATGTCAGAGCCTGGGATTAGGCTGAGCTGGACAAACTGCAAAAGCAGTCTGAGGCCAGGACAGAAATAGGATCAGCAAAGACAGAGCTTTTTTTCCTCTGGTGAGAGTGATCTGTTGAGATGCAGAGAGGTTGGGCCACAAATTTGCTGAAGCTGTCTGGGGTTTTTAATGACTACAACCTTTTCTAGGCCTGGTGTAGGACCCATCTAGCCAAATGTTCTATTTACAACTGGAGCCAGGAGCAGAAAGGTAGAGAAAGACCTTTCAAAACACCCAGGATGTGCAGAAAAAGATCTTCTTTCTGGTAATCTCCAACCCCCCCGCCCCGCCCCGAGATTTCTTGAGTAAGATGTTCTACTGATGCCATTAAAATTAATAGCCTTCTTTGGCTCTATTCTTAGTTAACTTACGTAGCCCTTTTTGTATGAAACCTGCTTTTATTGACTCTATTTTTAAATTTAAAGCCCATTGCCCCAGGATGTTGATGCTTTAATTAAAGTGAACCATAAGCTGAATGCAAGTCAACAACATCACATGCCTGTGAAAAGCACTATCATAAGACTGGAATATTTTAGCAGGAATAACATCCTCAGGAGACATCTAGGATGCAGTCCCGCTGCTTGATGCTGATGAGAGCTCGGCAGGGATGCTGTACCCAGCAAAGTGCTCCATTTCAGGCAAGGCTTGGACCTCATCCAATTGGTTTGTGCAAGAGAAATAGGCTTTATTTTTAAATTGATTTTTTTTTTTTCTAGATGAGCCTTACCAGTATATATTGAAAGAGATCGGCCTATTAAGACCAGGAAAGATAGCTGCCTCCCCTTGGTCTCAAAATATAGAGTCATAGAATTGTTTCAGTTGGAAAAGACCTTTAAGATCAAGTCCAGCCACAAACACTGCCAATCCTACCACTAAAACATGTCCCTAAGCACCTCATCTACTGTCTTTTAAATACCTCTAGATATTTCCTAATATCCAAACTAAACCTCCTCTGGTGCAACCTGAGGCCATTGCCTCTTGTCCTATTGCTTGTTACTTGGGAGAAGAGACCAACCCCCACCTGGCTCCAGCCTCCTTTCAGAGAGTTGTTGAGAGTGAGAAGGTCTCCCCCGAGACTCCTTTTCTCCAGGCTAAAGGGTTTGATAAAGAGAAAGGAAATAGTGCATCACTAGCTTCAGTAATAGGTTTGTAATACTTGAATCCTTCTATTAGTATGTCCAGAAGTACCCGGTATTGCTGGTTTTGTTGTTTAGGAAAGGTCCAGTAGATTAAAACCACATTGTCAGGAGCTGTGAGACTAGAGTAAGTCATGCTGGGGGGGGGGGTGGGGTGGGTAGACTGGGGAACCTCTATTGCTCTGTCTGGTTTTCTCATAAATCAGAGGCTCCTTAAGGGATTTTTTGTTTACCTCTGCACTGAATGAAAGAGGGAGGATGTAATTGCAGGATGCAGAACTGGTTCAGGACATTATTATTGCCACAGAAAGTCTCCTAGGGACACTAATAGCCAGAAACAGCCCTGGCTCCAGCTGTGCACCATCTCTGGAATGACTCGGGAATTCCCATCACAGCACCATTGAGAGCTGACGGCTTTTTTGTTATGAATACATCTACTGGGATACAGTTAGATGTTGCCTCTGTTCAGTGAAGCGCACCTAGAGCGAAACTGGTCTTCTAATGGCAGAGTGTGGGGGAGAGGAGGGACAGGTAAACATAAGGTATGCTTTTATTTGGATACCTTTATCCCTTTGCTTGCTACCTGGGCAAGCAAAAATGCCTAGTTGCTCCTCAGCTTTGCAAGGCTGCAAGCCCTGAAGCCTGGAGGGAATTAGCAATCCTGCCTAACTACCCTTTCTGGTTGTGTTTTTGGAGGCTGGGAGCTGAGGTGTTTTACAAAGCGTAATAACATTATTTTTAGAGATTTGGCTCTCTTTTTGTTGCATCTGTTGATCTACAGTTCAATTATGGCAGCCCCAGCAGGAACACATATTTCAATAATATGTTCTCTGCCACTTTCTTTGACCTGCTAAATTGAATTGTAAATGAAGCGTGTCACAGATCAGAAATCTCATTCATGGCCTTCTCTAACAAGGTGTGCAGAGACCTATTAGCCTAGTCTTTACAGTAATCAAATAATATATGTCTGAGATGTGCAGTGACTTACTTTAGGAAGCATTTAGGAAGCTAGCAAAGCCTCAGCAGCCAGAATGATAGGAATAATTTTTCTTTCCTTACTTCAGACTCATTGTCTTTTGCACTCAATTTCTTCCTTTTTCTTTCCATGTATTTATTTATTGTCAGATGCCTCTTATGCAAGACTACAGTGTGTTACCTAGGACTACTGAATCAGCCTAAAACTTTGCAGTGTTGATGAAGTGGCCAGATTGGATCAATTTGGTTATGGTGACAGATGTAACCAGCAGGACTAGGGCAGGGATTGTTCTCCTGTACTCAGCACTTGTGAGGCTGCACCTCGAATACTGGGTTCAGTTTTGGGCCCCTCCCTCCAAGGACATTGAGGGGCAGGAGTGTGTCCAGAGAAGGGCAAGAAAGTTGGGAAAGGGTCTAGAGCACAAGTCTTGTGAGAAGCAGCTGAGGGAGCTGGGGTTGTTGATCCTGGAGAAAAGGAGGCTCAGGGGAGACCACCTCACTCTCCACAACTCCCTGAGAGGAGGTTGGAGCCAGGTGGGGGTTGGCCTCTTCTCCCAAGCAACAGCAATAGGACAAGAGGAAATGGCCTCAATTTGCACCAGGGGAGGTTTAGGTTGGAC